>JAHXMU010000080.1:946634-990175 GCA_019455685.1 Philornis downsi
GAATTGTATGGATTCGAAATGCCTCAATATTGTCGCAACTCTTCACTCAAAACAAAAGTACTACTTGGTAACAAAATAAAACAAAAGGAAGAAAACATAAGAGGGAATAAAAAAAAAAACAAACAATCAAACAACAACAACTTTCAAGATCATAAGAGAATTCAGACATGTGTTTGTTAAACCACTTTAAATAAAATGCAAAAATGTAGCAAATGTGTATGAGATCCTCCCCTTATCTCACCTGATTAGTAGCCTTGTGGAAATACTGAGAAAACTGGCTAAAACCTAAAGGGGAATTAATATACGATACAGACATGTGTATGCGTGCACACACGTAAATGGGTAATCTTTAAGTGTGCTCTTGTACTTAAAAGCATTTAAGGATATTGTTGTATGATTCAATTGTTATATACTTAGAATTGAGTACGAATTGGTGGTGTTGTTTGATTCTGCCTGCTGCTGTTGCTTTCTTTGTTGTTGTTGTTTTGTTTAGCAATAACAATCTGCTTATTTGAAAGTTGATTTAAATTTCCGTTGATTTCCTTTTATTTTTCCCTCTTTCTTATACACCTTTGCATATAAAGGATTTGTGTGATTCGTTTTTTATTGCCGTTGTTGTTGTTATTATTATTATTGTGAGCTGTTCCATTTTCCTCTTAGTTGTTTTTTTTTTCTTTTCTTTCTTGCTATTACCACTGTGCGCTTTTACACAGAAGCGAACGAAAGCTTTTAGCACCTATAACAATTTGTTTTTACCGCTTTGTTGCAAAAGGTTTCATATAAAACGACAACGACTCAAACTCAACACAACATCGACATTAGCAATCCTCGAAGTGCGTATGCATTCATTGTTAAATATTTAACAATGTTTGTTGAACTGTAATAAAGGAAGCACACTTGATATGGAAATGATGACGATGTTGATGTTGATGATGACAAGAAGGTGCCAAATTACAGCTGAAGTCAACAAGAATTGTCAGCGGAACGTACGAGTATGTACATTCATATAATATGACTGACTAAGCTTCATGTGAACGAGGAAATGAATTAATGAACACGGGAAAAAGGATAAAATGTGGAGTGTCTGAACCTTAGATTTGCACTGGATAGAGATATAATGAAAAGTAGCTACGAATTGATTTTTAACTTCTTAAGTGATTTTCCTAATCTCTTTAAATGAAAGGTTAAACGAATGATGTGACACTTGCGATATTTGAAATGTGGTAAAGATGATATGAAATTTATTTAAAAAAGGCATACTTTAACTGACAATTGTCCTAGTGTGTGGAGGTCATATAAATTCAATTAAATAGATTAAATAAAAAGAATTAAAGAAAAAAAAATTAGTTTTATGAATTAATAAAAAGTTGTTGCAGTTTTTTGATACAGCAACATTCATCGGCCTTAATATACGAGGACGGTCAGAAAACTAGCTAAAAAGTTGAGAAAAAGTTTATTCTTTCTCAACATAAATTTTTTTTAGGTCGATGCACTTTTTCCAGCGTTATTCAATAGCTTTTATACCTATTTACAGTAAAAGCGTCAAACTCCTTAAAATAATTATTAATCGCAGGCTCCGAGCCATTTGATCAATTTTGGAAATAACAAATAATCCAAGGGAGCTAAATCTGGCGAACAAGGTGCGTGATAAAGCAATTCGAACTTCAATTTATTAACTCTGGCTATTGCAATAGTGGATGTGAGAACTAGGGCATTCATTGCCTTGATGAAACAACAAGCGGAGTGTTTTCCACAAATTCATCACTTAAACGCTGCAATAATGTAGCATAATATTCGTCGTTGATGGCTTTTCCTTTCTGAAGATAATCAATAAAAATAATCCCTTACGCATCCCAAAAACCAGACGCTATAATCTTGCTGCAAATGGAGCCGTCTGTCCTCGCCTTCTTTGGACACGATTCTCGAATTCCAGTCCATTGTCTCAGGTGTGAAATGGTAGACACATGTCTCATTCATGGTTATAAATCGATGCAAAAATTCGGCTTTGTTGCGATGAAACATCGACAAACACTCTACTGAAACATCTTCACGACCCTGTTTTTGATCTATTAAGAGCAAGCGCGGCACTCACCTCCACGCAGCTTTCTCATATTCAAATCTTCGGTCATTATACGATGTATAGCATTTTTTGAAATTACTATCATTTCAGCTAGCTCACGCAACTTCTGCCGACGATCATACAACACCATTTTGTGGATTTTCTTAACCGTGTCTGGCGTGGACACCTCAATTGGTCGACCACCAAGATTTTCATCTTGGCAGCTCGTACGGCCTCGTTTAAACTTTTGTACCCAATATTTTACAGTCGTAAGCAAAGGAACAGACACCCAGAATAGAATCTAGCTCGGCTTTAATATTGGTTGGACTGAGACCTTTCAAATGGGAATATTGAATTACATGATATTGACCAATTTTTTTCATGTTTACAAATTTACTGAGAGCGTTTATTTATTTTTACTTTTGTTTTATACTTCTCAACATAAATTTCGATTTCTTTAATCTCAGATTGGATTTCTCAATATCAAATTTAATTTTCTCGATACAACTTCCGCTATCTCAACATAAACTTTAACTTCCTCAATTTAAGTTCTCAATTTCAATAAATAAAAGTAATGTGTATCCCCCAAAGACAAAACTTTTGCAATATATAAATATAAATTTGAATTTTCTTAATACCAATTTGTCTGCCTCAATGTCTATTTTTAATTTCTCAACATCAATTTGGATTTCTCAATTGCAGTCACCCTTTCTCAAAATTGATGACGTTTTCACAGTTTTAATTTGAATATTACACTAATTTGAATATTCTCAAAATAGTGTTTGAATTTCCTAAATAAATTAAATAGATATTTTCTCAATAAGTAGTCGATAAGTATGGTAAATGTTTCTCAAACTGTGGCGTTCGGATTCGTCCTTAAACTTTAAAGTGTACAGATTGCGTATATGAATGTGAAAAGCTCTTCCATATTGTTGTTTCTTCAAGACAATGCTCCAATTCACACAGCCAATATTGCGGTGACAAAAATTAATGAATTAATGTTTGAATTGTTTCATCACGCACTTTATTCGCTAGATTTAGCTCCCTCAGACTATTTTCTATTTCCAAACTTGAAGAAATGGATTTGCCAACAACGAAGGGTTAATGTCCGTTTTTTGCTATAAACAGCGTATAGAAGTTGTTGAATATCGCTGGAATAAGTACATAGAGCTAAAAGGTTGTTGAAAGATAAAGAACATTTTTTCCAAATTTTTTGGGTCTCATTTGTTAGGTCGGCTAGTTTTGGGGCCGGCCTCGTATATCTGTACCAGTTGTTTCTTCTACCGTAATATCTAATTAGGTAAGAATTAACAATGACTTCATATTCTATTTTACAAATTGCAAAAATTTTCTATATACAAGTATTTTTCTCATTTAAGCAATTCTAAAACAAATGTTTAAATGTTTTCGGCGCTTCCATTTCATTGTTGTGGTATTTGGACTTAACTGATTCCTAAGGGATGAAATTCCTTCTTTGTATTTTTCGCTCTTATTTAATAAAAATCACATTTTTATTACCGTTTAATTTTGATACCAAATAAATTTCGAAACGTAATAAGATTTGCAATGGTTGAATAACTTCCTAGTCGTGACTATATAGGTTATAAATCAACAATTCCCAGAACAAAACCTAACAAGGAATGTGGAAAAATATCAAGTCTATACTCCCAAATGATGAAGAATAATTGAATTTGTTTCCCTTAAGAAAAATGTAAGCGAAATACGAAAAAAAAGATAATAGAGAGGTAAATAATTTCCCAGAAATCCTACAGGATAAACCGACAGAACAATTTTAAATTTAACTTGAGGATATTTCAAGAATTTCTTTAATACCATACATATTTTATGAAAATACTTTGTATTGATTACGTCTGTACACACGTTATAACAAATGCTCTTTTCCACTTACCGCCATCATTATCAATATTATCCTTGCAATTCATTTCCAATGCTATAGAACAATCTGAGCCGGCCCATCCTTCAATGCAATCGCAGCGATATTCGCCATTTTCCAAAGTGCATTGACCGTGACGTGAGCAGCCATTTTCACAACCAGCTGTAAAGGAAGAAAAAAAAAAAACAAGGACACATCAGCACAAAAAAGCGAGCACAAAAATTACAACAAATGTCGAAACATATATGATACATTGCCAAGCGTACATAATTAATGAAAAATCAAGGTTCAATGATTTAAAACTCTACAAATGGCCTGAACTGGACACGAATGAAATACAACATAAAAATAAGAGAACATGGCAGCAAGGAAGAACGGATAATTTATTCATTGTGAATTCCTTTTGTACATTTTATATAACTACTAGTAACGATCGTATGAATTATCGCTTCGCAGCGTGCAAAAAACAGCGTTGTAATGTTGCAATATGGTGTAATGCATGTTTCGTAAATACCCCGGAATTTAATAATATTTCGAGAATAACCAGACTGGTGGGAAGATAGGAAGGAAACCGTAGAAAAACATGTAAAGATTTGTATTTAAGAAACAAGATGTAAACTGTCCATGAGATGTTAATTTAATGTGTTAATTTGCTCTAATAAAATCTTTCTTGAAAATAGCCGAGAAAACAAACATTAATATGAAATTTGTTTAAATAAAATATGGCTAGAACCGAAGTTTTCATATTAACATATTTTACAGGTTATGCACGCTTAACGTATGACTTTTTGTATGAAAAAAAAATTATATACAAATGTATGATAAGTTATATATATTCTTGAGCAGGTATTAATTCCGTGAATTTGGAAATGCTCAGTTAAAATAGGATGCTAAATTGAAACAATACCAAGGATTATTCTGTTATTACTAATTACAATTTTATGAACAAAAGAAATAAACATTTAGCAACAATAGTCATTATGCATGAAGAGTTCGTACGTATACAAGAGTCGAATATAAGACGATAGTTCAGAAAAGAATTCTCAATTTCTAAATCACTCAACAAACCAAATGTAATATCCAAATTCTGATCGAAAGATAAACGATATATGAGTAAGTACGAGTATGCAACAATATGGTAGAAACAGTAAATTTCTCCAGATGAATCACAAAAGAATTAGCCAAAAATTAAGGTTATTTTTATGGACACTCTATAACTATTATCGTAGAGCTCGGAACAGGTAAAAGCAGATGTACATATATATCAGCCGAAGCTATATGTTCAACTTGACGTCAATGTAAAATTAATTCGATAACACTTAGTGAAAAAAGTGATTTCCCATCAAGAGGACTAAACTACAGTATAACTTCAAAGCTTCAATGGCGAAAATTGAAAAATTGCACCATGAAATGCTCTTAATTAACGGCTGAAGAAACTGGTAAATAGTGAAATATATTTGACTCGAATTGTGAGATCACATCTACTATATTTGGGGCGGCTTCAAAAAATATTCTTATACAGAAGTGTGTGGAAAAATATTGCAATTGTTTGATTAAGCGTATCGATCTAAAATGATCTAATATAGAGAATTTAAATTTGTTGATTTTTTTAATATTCTTGCTTAGGTCGACCGTTTTTCAACCAGAAGTTGAATTTTGCTTTTGGTTTTCTGCTGCTTTCTGAGAATATAGATTTCGTTTCGAATGATCACCTTTGATTCCACTTTTTGATTACTTCGTATATCAAATATTTCACTTTTATTTATCGGTATCATAAAATCTTGTTTCCAAAATCTTTAATATCGACTTATGTTTCAATCACGTTTGTAGTCAACATAGAGCAAACGCGGCGCCCATCGCCATTCTTACCATCCCGTTTGTAATGTATGTGGGAGTTCACATTAAGCGACTTTTTTTTTGAGGGTTTGCTTATAATGATGATTTCAACGTTTAGTTTGCAAGCAATTCTAGAATTGTAATTAATAATATTTTGTCAGCATATCATTGGGATGAACATTCATATTGAAAGATAATTTCTTTTATAGGCGTTCGAAATCGTGCCTATGTGGAAGATGACTTTTACACTTTCAAGTCCACCTAAGTTACCCTTAAGCTTCCGAATATAATGCACCTTCAATTTCCCAACCGTGTTTCACATCAGCTGTAAAATATTTGATCACTGATAACGACGGAATGGAGTTGGATGGAGTTGCTTGTCTAATTTAATATCTAAAATATGCTCAGGACGTCATGGAGAAGCATGGAAAGCAAAATGCATTGTCTAATATGCCAAAATATTTCTGAACATTATTGCAAAATGTTTCCATCTGATGGGTAACAGACGTCTCCAGCGTTAGAAATCTCACACACTTTTACTTTCCTAAATTCCATATGATGAATGGAACGCTCATCGTGCCACGCTATATTCTATATCTAAAAAATGTCAACAGAAAATATCACAGCTGCCGAACATACACTGAGAAGTATCATAAATGCTCCAAAATTTGGATAATTACTAATTAAAACGTGACACTTACGATCACAGGTAATTAATATCGCAATGAACTAGTTATTATTATCTAAAACAATTTTGAGGCATCTCAAAAGGCAAGTTTTTATACAATTGTAGTCTATATTTGACCAAAGACACTCTTTAAAATTCGTTATTCATTGCAGGAGACGTTATCGGGGTTTGAATATTAATTCAAATTAGCGTTGACATTGGCAAGTCAATAAATTGCCACCTCTGATACCACTAAAAAATGCACAAATGTGATTATTTTTGAATTTTTCTTGGTCACGTATAGAATCCCAACATCAAAGTCCTGAATAACTGATGATTTTAAAGTGTAATCAGTCACCAGTAGTAAGAAGTTATTGGCATTCATTATTATTGGGATATTCATATCTCTCTACTGTGAGCATTCCCGGCACCAATCTCGCGAGCAGTTCTCTTATAGATTTTGGATGAGAGTTCAAGAGTGAAGACAATATTCCTTTCCGTTAGTAAATGCTTGCGCCAATAAAAGCTTTTACGTCGATGTTTACGTTCGATAATATGTTGTTGTTTCGAGTGAATCAAAAATTATATAAACAATCCAAAAACTGTATTCTTTTTTATTAGGCGTTAAGTTCTATTTGAAGGTTCTAAGAATTCATGTAACTGCATTTGGCTCTTTGGAATGTGACTGATCTGACTTATTTCAATGGGTTCAGAGTTGGCAACTAGTCTAATATATGAGGCAATGTGAAAATGCCTACGTCTAGAATAACAAAGACTAATCTATGGTGTAGTGAAAATTCTATAAAGATTCTCTGTAATATGTAATTCGTGATTAGAGAAACATGACAGGTGTAATTGCGAGCAATTTAGAAAACTTTGCAGAATAGCATTGTTGTTGTTTAAGCTATTCAAGTTTCATTAAAAATAACATTCGACTGGCGTAAATCCTAGTGGTTGTCATGCATTTACGAATAATTGGGGATTCGTGGTTGTTAATACGAAAATGTTATACTGGCTTCATTGACCCATTATTGCTTAGACAATTACAAACTATAATTTCTTTCATATTTCATCATGTTATTTTTGTTTAAAATAAAATAATTTTCCCACTGCCAAAAGCCCTCTCAATAGCAATTCATAGAAATTCCAAAAAAATACAACAAATAATATGCATATAAATTCGATTAAAAATTTGCTACGCAGAAAGTTTCACCTTATTGACCTTTTTAAAGTGAATCATTTTAATCTGTAATATATATAGAAAATACCTCAAAAATACTCATTTTTTGCATACCCAGACATTACTTGGGAAAAAAAACGTCATCAATAACGAAATGTTGTTCTATATTTAATATCGAATTGTGCATTCAAATATTTCGACGTCATCAGCAATGCAAATTCAATTATTTCCACATATTAACACATCATCCACATGCCAGTCATGTGGACATATTTTGGATGGCAAAACTTTGAACAAATAGCACAATAGAGCTTTCAACAAGGAATATCGATTAACACAAAATTGACGAAGCATGTTTTTGAATACTAAAATGGATGAACAACAATTTTTTTACTGCAATATTTTTAATATCAACACAATTCGGTGATATATCAAAATCGCCCATATGTGTAATGGAAACACTCAAAAAAAGAAAGACAAAAATATATTTTTTTTAGAACACACCCTGCGACATAACAACGTAGACAGAAAGAGAGTAACACGAATGTACACATTTTTCTGTGTACATAAACTTTAACGAAATAAAAGTTTATAGACCAAAATATTTTCAATAAGGTTGACGTGTGCAAAACCAATAAAACTTCCGCTATTTGCGAAATATTTTTCCAACGAAAAAAACAAAAACTAAACAAAAACGAACCGAAATTGTCGAAAAATAGATGGCAATTTTGAAACAAGTTAACGACTTTTTTTGTTCTTTACATCTGGCTCTTGTTATTATTTTTGCACTGTCACAAATTGTATGTTTCCACTAATATTTCCTTTTTGATAATGTAATGTCGTCGTAATGCTTAGAGGACATGGAGAACGACAAACAATTTAGGTCTTCCTCTCTACCACAAAATAGTATTATCAATACTACGAAATGTTACAGCGAGTCACATAAACGAGGCTAACATTACAATAAAGTGACAGTTAAAAAAAAAAAAAAAAGACATCAACAACAAGAACAACACACCACTCAGAGAAACAAAATGAAAATAAGGCATATTAGTGTTTTTCGAAAACATACGAGCCCATCAAGTCAGTGCTCGAACATGACTGTTACTTAGAAGACCCCCCTGAACAACACAACCCCCATGTATTCTGTAAATTTGTCATAGAAGATATGGAGCAACAACAATAAAAAAAAAGTTTTAAAGAATTGCCCCATCCCTTTGCCACCACGACTACTACTACTACTACTACTACGATAATGTAGAAGAAAAAACAGGAGTCTAAGCAGGAAGTTTGAGTAGACACAAAATGCTTTTGAAACACAACGAAACAGCATCGTCTTTGTACATGACACATGTCACAGTGACATTAGCAAAGCGCCAAATAGTATGCTACAGATACATGTGAAAATATAAATAAGAGTAGTATTTGCAGTTACAGGACAGTAAAGATGGCACCGTTCGCAGAAGGTTGAGACTTTTAGGGCTAGAAGGTTACAGGATATAGTACAAAGATAGCTACAAGCTAGGTCCAAAAGATTTCAGCGGATACTAATGGCAGATATGCATTAACGCTGATGATAAAATGTATGAATGTATTTGATTACATCATCAGAGGAATGAGGCAATGAAGGGTAGTGCAAACTAAGGTGATTTCAAAAACATTTTCAATCTCACCTACTGTAAAGAAACTTAATTTCGCTTTAGGAAAATGTGGAAAAATTCTTGCTTCATTAATAGTCTTTAGTGACCTAAAATTATTTAAAGTAACTTTTAAAAACCAGAGCTCTTTTAACCAAAATTCAAAAAAAAAAAAAAAAACGGCCGAATTCTAATATTTCAACAATTTCCCTACATTGCCAAAGAATTGCAACATGACCGAACATAGAGATAATTTAGGCTATAAAATACACACTAATTCAATGATCTTTAATTCACATTGCTTGTTTTTCATTACTATTGAGCAAATATTTAGGAATTTAGATTGTAGGTATAGTGTGACCAATCGTGGCAAAATGGTTAAAATACGAGGCTATCATGTTATATGATCATGGGTTCGAGACTAGATACAACTACCTATCATTATAGGAGCGGTGGTTATCTTGACATGTCCGATGAGTACTTTGAGTAGTCGAATAATAATGAGAGTAATAAATGCCAACAATAGAATTTGTGTAAATTCAGGGATGCAAGTTAATTTTTCTTTATATTACAGGTATCAGACAGCTTTAGTTCAATTTAAAAATTGGAATTTTTTTTTCTAAATGATATTTGAAACAATCATTCACTTCATGTATTGATGGTTCGACTCCCATGTGAAACGAAACTTGAAACCTACAGTGATTTGGTTCCTCTATAAAATATTTTTATTCGAAACCCCCGAGCGGAAAGTCAAGTTTTATTCAGTTTCTTTTCTTAATCTGAATCGGAACCGAAGTTTGATTTGGTTTAATTTTTTGGTCGAGAAATAGTCGTTGAAAAAGTTAAAAATGCTTCAAATAATTTTTTTTCTGAAATATTTTCAACCACTCAAATATTTTATGTTTTTTTTTTTTTAGAGCTGAAAAAATTGAAATTAAACACAAAAAATACTTCAGAAATAAATTAATAATCATCAAATTGTTTCTTAATTCATTTCGCGTATATATAATTCTGATTCATGATTATGAAATGCCCATTTGAGCAACCTATAGTTAAACGTGATACGATGGTTAGTACACTCGGCTATTGTTCATATGATTGCGCTTTTGAACTATAATATAGTCACCTATCCTTTTCAGACCATCGATAACCTCGATATGCCAACGAACACATCGTCTAGTCTAGTAAAAGGTACTCAAATTGACTTCCGCTACAGATATTAGACAGTAGGTCTGTTTCAGTGGACAAAAAATAAAAAAGCACGTATGTTTGCCTATTCCACATAAGTTATTTCGGTGATAAATAAATTATGTTAAAGAATGCAAACTGCATTTTCAAGGTTTATTTTCATTTCAACAACAGTACAATTATTGCGCTATAGGAGGCGGGGCAGCAGCCTTTTTAAAAAAAGCGAACATTTGAGAATTTTCGACATAGAAACAGTTCTTTCTGCTATTATAAAAAATATGTCCCGAGATTCACTGTACTTTTTAACAAATAAGTAACTGAGCATATGAAACGGCGCAGAACAATCCGTATTTAAATAATGGAATTTTGGTACCCACTATGTCGACAAAATGTACGATTATACATCTTTTTACTTCCTTACCAGTCCTAAGCCCCAACATATACTATATTTTTGTTTTATTTCTGTACAATTTACATTTGTCTATGAAACTAATTTCTGCCTTTCAGTCAGGCATCTTAGGGGAAATGTAATATATTTCTATTTGACTCTCTGTTATATTGCTACATTTTTTATGCATGCAGCGGCAGCTTCATCATCATCGTCATCATTGTCACTCTCATGATGCTGTGGGAAAATTCTCAGTTTAAACATTAACAACATTTCTCGTCTCGCTTCTCCTCATGATATGATAATAATGGTTGATGTTGTTGATGATGATGACTTCTTGTGCTAAGTGTTGTTTTTTGCACAAACATGTCATGGCTATGGATGGCAAAAAGCACTAATACATGTATACGCAGAGAAGTGTCGTAAACGTACTTCCGGTTTAAGGAGAATGACTGTCTGTACGGAATGTGCGAAAAATGTATGCGCATAGACGCACACACATACATGTAATTTTCCTGTTGACATTGAAGCTAAACTAATGCCGGTGAATGTCTATGAATACTTTATATGTACTCGTATGCGAATGTGTATTTTTAATTCTTTTTCTTTTTTGCTATATCTTCATTTTAGCTGCTTTTCCTATCGTAGCGTCTTCGTGCAGTTTTAATATTCGTGCATGTCTTAACATGTCACATTATTTGCAAAACAGTATCCCAACCAGCAAATACTTGGCTATAATTGAAAAACGGAAATCACAAAGGAAGAAGAGAGCAGCACAAGACGTAACACTTAGACATGACATGTCAGAATAATGTAAGTTCTCTTATGCCATGTGATTTCTCAACAGCTCGTGTCTAGCAATAACACCCTAATAGAGCATAGTTTAAGGCTGTCAAAATATTTAATGCCGCCTTGCATACTTTAAGTCGTCCGCCTTAAAAAAAAACAGAAAACCAAAGGCATACGTGTAACTAATTTATATTAAGCGTACTCAAACTTTTTCCTTGGGTACCCAACTAATAAAAAGTGGCAACTTTCAATACAAAAACTATTATGAGTTTGAAATTGCTTTTCGGTTGTATTTTGCTTTGCTGTAACATTTTTATATTGCCAGCACCCAAGTTGTGCATATTCTGTATCTCTATTATTTTTATTTGCAGTTGTCTGCAAAGTTTTAAATTTGATTTCATTTATATTTATGTGAAACAAACGAGCATAGTCAAAGTGTTGCCTATATATTTACTAGGCAACTTGGGATGTATGTGCATATATATATTTATATATATACACTTTGTTACACTTTGAGTCTGCTTTGTCTGATGTCATCAAAATTCCATTCAATACTTTTTACACAAGTTCAATAACTGATTTGTTTTTCCCTCCTATCATATCACAGCGAAGAAAAGTTTTGGGTGTGAATTGAAGAAGGTGTACAAGTAAATGTAGATAATACTTACGCAATGTACAGTGTCTTCCATTCCAACCCTGTGAACACACACAGGTGCCATTTTTACATTGGCCATGTTCCGAACAGCGGGCATCACATGGCAATTGATCGCAAAGGTTTCCAGTCCAACCGGGATTACAGCGGCATTTTCCCGATTCACAAACTCCATTTGGTCCACAATCTAAACTGCATACAGCTGTGTTAAATAAATAGAAAAATGAGAGATTATTAAAGATAATGAGTATTGTTTGTCATTACCGGACAATATCTTAAGAAATTAATTCTAAATAATATCAAGATCAAATGTGAAGCATATATTAAGGCGTTACAGACAAACATTTAACTGTGGTATAATAGTACTATAACCTGAAGAACATAATAAATTACAAATGTTATAATATAATTGGCCAAAAATAAAGACACTTTCTTTAATCCTTTTTAACTATGGTATAATAGTACCATAACCTGAAGAACATAATAAATTACAAATGTTATAATATAATTGGTCAAATTGGTCTTTAATCCTTGTTTAGTTGTAGCGATATAGATAAATCAAATTCATATTTGTCTAATATTACATTATATTGCCTAATTCTGGGCTTATGGTGTCATATGCCGTACCTTCAGTCGAAAAAGTATGACTATGACTTGCCGCTAAATTTTAATTTGTATTTGTCTTCGAAAACAATTTAATTTAATTAACAGGTAAAGTCTTCTGCACGTTTATTCTAAAAGATGTTGCCAAATAGTATGGAAGAAAAAACTGCACCTACCGATCGAACATTTTGTTTTTTTTTTTTGGGACCCAGATGGTTTTGGTAGGGGCATAATCCATCCACCATAAGGAAATTTAAAATTAATTGCGAGAGGTGATTGAAATAGAGATTTCAGATATTCTCCATGGGTTGCAGCAGACCACCCTGCTGCAACAATACAACGGAAGATACAAGCACCAGTTGCAAAAATAATTGATTTCGTTTTAATATATCTTTACCGCCGTTTTCCGTCAAAATTATTTTATTTCCGAATTTCGTCAAACAAATCATAAACTAGCAACGGGCCAATGTTCAGCAACAACTTTCTAGACTATTTTGTTGACTTTAGGCTTTTGAAGTGTATTGATCACTTACCGGTACTCCCGGCGTTTATATTTTCATAAAACGATATGCAATATTTAATTGCACTTTGAAGTTCACTTACATTTAACAAAACAAATTTGCACAGTTTATTTCAGCTCTACTAATTGTTTCCGCCAACTCCTACTGCAGCAACTTTAACTCTAACACTACGCCTTAATTCGCATTACTCTCAATGATATACATTTTTGCAGCTTCACTCTAATCGATTAACGGCACATTAAAAAACAATCAAATATGTTCTCCCAGTTATGTGATCTCACACTCTCCGTTAATCTATTATTCCATATTCATATTCCTATTTATGAAATGAATACAAACAAACGCAGCTCATCTAATGAACGTAACAAATGAAGTAACAACAAGAGAAAGAGAAGTGACAAAAGAAAAAAAAAAAACAAAAACACAAAAACACAGTGTTTATATTACAGTCCCATAATTGCAGGTGCACTCCCAGTCAATTAATTTGCTCATTTCAGTATTACGATGTTGTTGTTTTATGTTTAATGTTTTTTTTTTTTATTTCCTTAAGTAACGACAGAAAATCACAATTGGTATAGAACAATGTGCAAGAGAAAATGCAAGGAGAGTTACATTGAAGTTAGAACAAAAGTTTCTCTCCCGATGGAATGAAGATGAATATAGATAGACAATCACCCAATTTGCACATTCTTTTCATTCTATCGCTCTCAGTGACGTTGTTCACTACTTCAGAATCTGCACAGTGCAGAAAATATATTTTGAAGTAAAGAGCTACACCGAAGAGAGGGATATAATGACGCTACTCACCAGTTCAAAATCTGCACATTACAGAGAGCGAAAGAATGACAAGAATGTGTAAAAAGAGCGAGAATCTAAATGATATTAATCGTCACTTCTTCTTCTTGCTTCATGCTTTTTTCTGTACATTGTTGCTATACCAATTGTGGTTTTATGTTGTTACTTTGGAAAAAAAACATATTAAAGAGAGTCTACGTCGCTGCATGAAGAAATGCAGATTAATATCTTGTAAACTCAATCTCTTTTTAAACATTCTTTTCATATTCTCGCTCTCTGCGACGTTGCTTATTACTTCAAAATCTTTTTTCTGCACAGTGCATAAACTATGCACAAACTCTACTCGAAGAAAAAAAAAAGACTGAATTCCTATACAAAAATGTTACAACTTGGGTAAAAGTACGATATTTTATAAAGCAAATTAAAGCTTTATAAAATAGCGTACTTTTTCATCATGTAGTGTGGAAAATCGTCCTAATTTTCCCAAGTTGTAACATTTTTGTATAGGAATTCAGTTTTTTGAATACATTAAGAAATCAAAAATTTTCATTTTATTATTTCGTTATATTTTCCAAATTAAAAAAAGAGAGCAGTAATTTCCCCATCGTAAAGCTGGTTTTAAAATTTTCCATATAAAATACTTAAGGAGAATAATACTATACCAAATGTATGGGAATAACTAATGCTTCCAAATGAACAGACATCAATAATGGACAAAAACTGCAATCATATTTTGCGATTATGAAAATCTCGTTGTGGCACAAGCGTTAAATGAAACCCAAATCAGAGAAAGATTAACCAAAAGAAAGAAAAATTACTAATTCAACAAAAAGTTCCAGAGCTACATATATTTAAATTACTTATACGGAAACGGATCGATCATACCACTGTTATCGATTATTTTTAGAATTCTTTTAATAATGATGAAAACAAAAATAGTTCAGGAATACTTTTGAGAACTACATAAGTTTTATTCAATAATTTATATTTTGAAATACAGAAATAGGCATAGACATGTCATGGTCATAAGCAAGCCAAATTAAACAAAATCGGTTCAGAAGGCAAAACAGGTCTCATACAATTACAGAAAGTATTAAAAAGTTCAAAGATTTTCCAACAAATTTAAAATTTATTAATTTCATTTTATTGTCTTTAGAAACGAAAAGCAATAAAATGTCATTTGTTATACGAATTTATTGCTACGTTTAGATGATGAAATTACGAAAAGAGGCAGCATTTGGCAAAAAAGAAAGTATTGTTTCATCAAAACAATACTCTATACACTATTGCGATGGCCAAAATTAACTAAAGTTCGATTCGCTTCATCACGCATCTTATTCGCTAGATTTAGCTCCCTTGGACGGACTATTTTGTAATTTCCAAACTTGAAAAAATAGCTCGGTGATAAAAGATTTGCCAACAATGAAGAGGTGAGGTCTGCGGTTGGTGTTTATTTTAAGAAGTTTGACACTTTGACACACTATAACACCATTGTATAGAAACTATTGAATATCACTGGGCCTAAAAGGAGATTATGTTGAAAAATAAAGAAAAATTATCCCAACTTTCTTGTGTCTTCTTTTGTTAGGTCGGCAAATTTTTGAACCGCCCTCGTACAAATCTATCTGGGTAGGTTTCCTGGAGTACTAAGTCTAATTTTTCTAACGCTATCTGGCGTAAAACGATTGCAATTATACAACGGGAAATCCAAGCACCTATTGAAGAAATAATTCATTTCTTTTTACAATGCCTTCTCTACCGCTGCTCTTACTGAAAATTATTTTGTTTCAAAATTTCGTCAAATAAATCATAAACTAGCAACGGCCAGTATTGAGCAATAACTTTCTACACTACTTTGTTGACTTTTGGACTTTGAAGTGTATTAATCACTTACCGAAACCCCAGGCGTTTGTATTTCCTTCAAATGATATTCAATATTTAGTTGCACTTTTCAGAACACAACAAATTTTGCATAGTTTATTTCCGCTTCGCTCACTGTTTCTGCCAACTCCCATTGACGCAACTTTACACTACGCCTTAGTGCGCATCACTGTTCATGTTGTAAATTTTGCAAGCTTCACTTTTATCAATTAACGGCACATTCAAAAAATTTGAATATGTTCTCCCAGTTAACTGTATCTCTCTCTACTGATCTCATATTCCATATTCATATTCTCATTTATGAAATGAATAACAATAAACGTAACAAATGAAGTAACGAAAGTTGACATAAAAAAATTAGTCACCAAATACGCGGTGTTTATATTACAACCACATAATTGCATTTGCACCCCCGGTCAATCAATTGACGATTGACTTAACCAGCAGATTTTCACATTTCATTATTACGATGTTGTTGTTTTTGTCCCTGAGCCAAATTTCGTGTGGTGACGTAGTTTTTGTTCAATGTTTTTTTTTTTTATTTCCTAAAATAACAGCATAAAACCATAATTGGTATAGCAACAATGTACAGGAGGAAAAGCAAGAGTTGCCTTGAAATTTGAGCAAAATTTTCTCACCCGAAGGAATGAAGTTTATTGTCATTTAAACTCTCGCTCTCGTTGCACTTTCATTTCATTTTGTCGCTCTCTGCGATGTTGTTCACTACTTCAAAATCTGCACAATGCAGAAAATAGATTTTAAAGTAAAAAGCAACGTCAAAGAGCGCGAGACAATGAGGTTGCTCACTACTTCAAAATCTGCAGAGTGCAGATCAAAGAGAGCGAGAGAATGAAAGAATGTGCAAAAACGAGCTTCGTGCTTTTTTCTGCACATTGTTGCTATACCAATTGTCGTTTTATGTTGTTACTTCAGAAAATAAAAAACAAAACATATTAAACAGAATCTACGTCATTGCACGAAGGAATGAAGATTCATATTATGAACATTCTATTCATTCTCTCGCTCTCTGTGACGTTGCTCATTACTTTAAAATTTATTTTCTGCACAGTGCATAAAGTATGCATAAACTCTACAAAGTTGTAATTTTTAGCCAGTTCTAGAAAAAAAAAAATTCTTGATTTACAGAAAAGAAAAATTCCTGTACAAAAATGGTACAACTTGGGAAAATTAGGTCGGGTTTTCTTACTACATGTCCGAAAAGTACAATATTTTATGAAGCAAATTGAACAATAAGAAAACAAAAGTTTTCATTTTATTATTTCATTTTGTTATATTTTTTAAATTAAAGAAAAAGAGTGCAGTAATTTTCCCATATTAATTCTTGTTGTTACATTTCCCATATAAACTTCTTAAGAAAAATAATACTATACAAAATGTATGGAAACTAAACATATTTTGGGATTGTGAAAATCTCGTACTGGTAAAAGCGTTAAATAAAAGCTGAACCAAAGACAGATTAATAAAAAGAAAGAAAAATTATTAATTCAATAAAAAGTTTCAAAGCTATATTAAAAATATCTGTTTGGAAACAGATCGATCAGGATATTAGTATCGATTATCTTTTAGAATTTTTTTGAATAATGATGAAAACAAAAATATTTCAGATATGCTTTTGAGAACTACACTTTTTTCAATAACTTATATTTTGCGATACGAAATTAGGCATAGTCATGTCATGGTCATATATATGCAAGCCAAATTAAATCAAATCGGTTCAGAAGGCAAAAAAGTTCTTACACAATTACAGAAAGTATAAAAATTTCCATGATTTTTCAACAAATTTATCATTTATTAAACAATTAATTAAGTCTAGATATTGCTAAGAACCATCCCAAGTCATATAACTTTTTGGGATCACTCTAATTGTGGAACTGGTTAATAATAATGTTAAAAAATAATTATTTTCATTGGAAAATGAGGTTAAACAACATATAAATATATGTTAAAAAGAATAGGGTGTTTTTGGCATGTCTATTTAGCCCCATGTGTGCCAGTGCAATGTTCTTCACTCTAGTGACCACAAGCGGCGTAAGTGGGTAAAATGGGTCCAGTAGGATAAAATTTGTTCATGCAACTATTCTTCAACTATTACATTATTTATTCGTAATTAAAAGATGTACATATATACGCCTTTCCCGATTAATATATTTTCGAAGGGACTACTCCAATTTTCACCTGCAATTTGAGCATTTGATTTTTGATGAATCGGGCAAATATATTTTAACTGAGACAAATTTTGAATAGGAGAAATTTTACTCACTCCGACACTTAATTCACCTTTGAAAAAATTCAACTTTTCCAGAATTGTGCTGATATTTATACCATTTATTTATTAATGAAAATAATATGCAGTGGTATTTGATTGTTAGAAAGAACCACTACAATTTGTCTATCCAAAAAGTTGAATGAATAATAAACATTTTGTGTTTTATTGAACAATTCTCGATACTTCTATGACAAAGTGTATAATACTAAATATTATTTAAGGGACGAAGTTCTTTCTAATCCGCCCAGTTATATTTCGATGAACCAGTACATCGACCACATTTCTTTGGACCGCAAGTTGCAAAATTGGCCCAAAATCAAACAACTTCCCCTTGCAAGTAGAGGTTTACTTTCGAGATATATCGTATTCCTAAAATTTATACGTTAACTCAAAGCAAACTAAGCGAGAAGGAATCATTCCATTTCATAAAATGTTTAGCGGCATCGCTCTAATTGAGACGTGGCTGTTGCCAAATATTTCGGGGTTATTTTATTGAAAGAACAAATACAGTCCTCATGGCTTGGTCTTTACACCGGATGTTGGACTTCTTCTTTTCTGAATTTCTTAGAAAAATTTTTAGATATTTTATAAGGTGATCATCTCATTTTGTGCCGCATCTACTAATTTTGGCGTCAACAGAGGGTACCATGTTTAAAGGACTCTAGGTGTCATGGGCGTGAAAGTGAATTTGGTGGTCATATAACATCAAATTAAAAAAACAAAATAAAATTGTTTTACGTTTTTTGGAATACAGAATATAAAACCTAAAATATGATCCTTAATAAAAAAAACCAACTTATAAGCACAACTGTTAGAAATGTCGTGGTCAAAAAAGGCTCTTTGTCGAGTAGTTAAATATCTGTCAAAGTTCGCTGGAGTACGAGCCAAATAATGAAAAAGTAAAATTTTATTGATTTTCTATTTTACTTGCTTTTTTCTTCTAAAAAAATAGAGTAGAAATATTTTTCTCGAAATTGAAATTGGTTTTTTACTCTAATATCTATTCTAATAGAAAAAAAAGCTAATGGATTGAAGAAAACTTGCATGACAACCACAAAATTTAAATACCTTTAAAATAAAACTACGTACCAAACTTCATTTACAACTGTTCCTTCAATTTCTGCCTACCCGTTGTGTAGGGACGAAGCACTGTGCGCCGGCCACCACCACCAGGAACCACCCATGGCAAAATATCGGCTCAGATGACAGATTTTCATAAAAAAAGTCTAATTCGCTTCGAGACAAATACGTCATATACCGATTTTTGTAACAATTTAACAAACAAAAACTAATTTCCACTTTGACTAATTTCACAAAGCCCGGCGGACGTCTTTGCACTGGAAGCGAACGGAGACAACTAAATGATATGAGAAACTTTTGCTTTGTTAAAGGTAAGGCTAGCCGTTGTTCTAAAAATTTTCTGAGATGTCGTATAAGTTAGCATATTTTTGGGCTGTAAAAAGCTGACATTGGTGAAATCAATTGTACAGAGTGATTACAATTGCTGATGATGTTGATATTAATTTTATTACCATTAATTAACATAATTCAGAACGAGTGATGCCAACTTTGTTGTTTTTCTGTCGTTTCCTGTGCTTTTAATGTTCAAAACAAAAACCTTTGCTTTGGGGAAGTAGAGTTTTTTTTGTTGCAAAAATTGAAGTTTCCTAACTTAATTCCGATCAATGTCACTTTGCCTAACTGAAATTTCCGTACTGACTTCTTTTTGTGTATAGGATTTTATCCAAAACGACAAACAGTCTCATTTTTGAATACTATAAAATGTTTTAAACCGGTAAAGTAGGACTTGTAATTCCAAAATGTATTTCTGCTTTATTTACAAAATATCCGATAATGCATGTGGAATAACAAATATACGAAAGAAATATATCAAATATCCGTCTCAACAATTCATTACTGCTCTCGTAATTCATTATTGTAGAAATTTTTCCACAATTCTTTAGTAAGAAAACAATTTGAACAAAAAAAAAAAATAATAAATAAATAAAAGAGAATAAACAATCACAAATGGCGGATCTTTGGAGTAAATGTTTAGGAGACTTGACGGGGTCGAATAGACGGTTGAGTTGGTTAATTCAGCGCCACTCCAACTTCACCAAATTAATAAAAAAAAAACGAAAACCTGATAAAATAAAGACATCTAGTTTCACATACTTTTTCATATTTGGGTTCTTTGTCAACAGTTTAACTTTGTGCTAACATTTAGAAGGCTTTTTTTTATTGTAAATACTAATTGTAAATACTTTATTGTAAATACAAAATTTTGGGATCTCTACCGCGTCCACCAATCAGTCAGACGGATATCGCTCAATCGACTATGAAACACATTCGGTCATTTCTCTGGATGTTACATTTTGATAGAGTCAAATGATACAAACAAACCTCCATTCCTTCTGTTGAAGGTATTTTAATTTCATTTGTCCCAACAAGAACGCAAGATTTAAATGACTGATGCAGCAATTGAATTGTTTCTCTGGCCGTATGACATGTGGCGCCGTCTTGTTGAAACCACATGCCCACCACATTCATTTCTTCAATTCTAGGCACGAAAAAACTGGTTATCATTTCACGATACCGAACACCATTGACTGTTTGCGCTTGGCATGCCTCATTTTCATAAAAAAAGGTCCAATGATTCCTCCAGCCCAAAATCAACACCCCACCGTGACACGTTGGGGATGTATTTGCTTCTCGTGAATCACTCGAGGATTTTCCTTACCCCAAATGCGGCAATTCTGCCTATTGACGAAGCCATCAAGATGGAAATGAGCCTCGCCACTGAAGATGATTTTATCGACAAAATCAGCCTTTGCATGTTGTCCCTCCAATACCCAATTAACGAACTCCCTTCGCTGTCCATGGTCAGCCGGCTTCAGTTCCTGAGTCAATTGAACTTTGTATGCATAAAGATGCAAATCTTTCATCAAAATTCGCTGATTTTAACGAACTCCCTTCGCTGTCCATGGTCAGCTGGCTTCAGTTCCTGAGTCAATTGAACTTTGTATGCATGAAGATGCAAATCTTTCGTCAAAATTCGCTGCTTAGTGGATTTGGAGACACCAATTTGCTGAGCTCGGTGTCGAATTGAGGTGGATGGAGTTTGAGCGACATCATCACGTACAGTTGCGACATTTTCGGTCGATCGACCTGGTCGAAGGCGCGTTGTTGTTGTATTTACATCACTAACAGACCCAGTTGACTCTTTTGGAGTATTATTGTGACCCCAAATAGATCGCAATTTGCGAACTGTAGCCGCAAAACTTTCACCATTTTGGTAAAATAATTTTATAATGAGAATGCGTTGTTCATTCGTGTAGCGCTCGCTCCATTTTTGCTAACCTCGTACATTCTACTAGCAAACAATAAGAACTGTTCATTGCGTTCTTGTTTGGACACCCTTTACTTTAAGAGGATTTGGACGTTAAGTTAGAATATTAAGTGTGAAACTCCAACAAGTTCTAAAATGTAATGACAAATTCAACGAACAAAAAATGTTTATACTGTTTCAGTTGTCTCCTTCTTCGAATAAAGTTAAGACGTTTTTGTATCGCTTTTGGTATAGTTAGAAGAAAAAGTTATTTCCATCACTTCAACAGACTAACCAGCGTACTGGAATCCTGCCGAATCGTGCCCAAAGAAGGCAAAACGGTTCTATATGCAGGAAAAGTCATGGTGTCGGTTTTTTGGGTTGTGCTTGCAGCGATTAGGTGATGAAATTATGGCAAAAAGGCCGCATTTGGCGAAAAAGAAAGTGTTGTTTCATGAAGACAGTGCTTCAGTTCACACATCCACTATTGCGATGGCCAAAATTAATGAATTAAAGTTCCATTTCCTTCATCACGCATCTTATTCGCCAGATTTAGCTTCCTCGGACTATTTTTTATTTCCAAACCTGAAAAAATGGCTTCGTGGTTAAAAATTTGCCAACAATAAAGAGGTGGAGTCTGAGGTTGATGACTATTTTAAAGAGTTTGACAGTTTTTACTATAATCAGGATATAGAAGCTATTGAGCATCGCTGGAAACAGTATATCGAACTGAAAGGTGATTATGTTGAAAAATAAAGAAAAATTTTCGCAACTTTTTCGTATTTTCTTTGTTAGATTGGCCCTCGTAGATCAGCCAACGGAATCAACTACTTCCGAAGTGAAAAACAAATATTTGGCATATTTTTCTGTCTCATTCAGTTCATTACAACAAAAAGGCAGTAAAATTGCATTGCAATTATACTGATTTAAAATTCAATTCTCTGCCGAATAAATACCAAGATTTTCTTCAAGTTTTAGAGATGATCTCTTGAGATCGTTAGGATAAAAATTTGTGTATTGAAATGTAATAAATAACAACATTCTACATTAGACTTTTTGGTAAAATTCCAACATGATCTTTTATGTCAGCTATCATATTTGGCAATATCTCCAAATCTCGAAAGTAGGAGAAAGATTTAACAATACAATTTTAAAAACCTTTTAATATTTATGTACGTTTATAAGTTAAAAGCAGAAAATAATAAACAACTTGAATATACTACTTACAAGTTTGAATTTCATATAAGATTTTCTGTAAAACTGATTTAAAAATTAATATTTTCTCAGTACCTAAATCTTCCATACTAACTACAAATCAATAGATCTCAAGAAGACACTTTGCCATAAATAAAAGCATATCTCTCTCTGTATGTTAGCCATTTCACCATTGTTGTTGCTGTTGAAGCCGTTGTAACACTACAGCAAAGCCATCAATAGATTTCTCATAAACTTAACTAAAAAGCCATCGACAAAAAGCTTCATCAGCGTCTATACGAGTCTTAAGGCATGACGATGTTGCAGCCATCCCTACACATACATGAGTGGAGTTTATTTCATAAAATGACATTTTATGATGGGACCCCCACAATACATAACATAGTCATGTGTGAGTGCCACTAACACCTCAGCCGCCGACACCACCCACTCGCGAACAATAAAGTGGTATTAGTAAGCACACAAAACGAAACTTTATGAGCATGAAAGTCACCTACACCAATGCAAAAATCATGAAGGAAACACTTGGAAACCAAATGCTGAAGTCATAACATAACTACAACTACAAACTCTGATATAGCCGATGCTTTTACTACTACTATAGAAACTATTCCAACACCTCTATATGTTTACAATGCCAACTACTAAAAGGAACAGCTTTAACTGCTATTAGAGCTGGAGCTAAAAACTTAATGCTGCACGTTGTTGTGGTGGTAGTGGTGTCGACGATGGAGTTACTGACAGTGGCTTATTTCGATGGCGTTGTCATTGGTGTTGCCGTTGTTTGAACAGCATATGATAAATGATGCATTTCTGATGATGCCAGTGTTATAGAAGAAACTTTGCAAAAAAATATTGCACTATTTGCTTTGCCTCTTTACCTTCTATTACCTCAAATACCATTACTCTATAAAGATGCTCAACAAAATACAATTTTACAGCTAGTTCCTTTTGCTAACTGGAATTTGATAGCGGTTAGTATTAGTGCTCATTGCTCTGCTTTAGAAAATTTCAAATGGAATGAAACTAAGGGGAAAACATCGACAGAGATATCGTCAAATTCTATCATGTATTGGTTTGTGAGCCCACTGGGTTTTGCTTTTGTATTTCATGGCATGTTCAATACTATCAATATCCTAAGCCTGGACTGTATTACAAAAAGGCCAAAAAATATGTCATTTATGGTTTCAATAGTAATCTGCAAGTGTGTTTTTCAAGTTTCCTTAAAATTTTTGGAAAAATGTTAATGCTGTTTTGCTCAAAGTATTAAAATATTGTGAATTTAATATCATCGTATTACACACTCAGCGAAATTCGATTAAAGGCACTCACTTTTTTGTGGACTATTTGAACCTTATGCATGTTGGTAAAGTTTTTTTTTTTTTTGTATTAAATCATATGTTTTTATTCATTTTATTTTAAGCACAACAATTTTTTCTCTTTTACTTTATTTAAATAATAGTCTTGTAATGTAAGAAAATCGAAAAAATCAAAAATAAAGTGCGAAATTCAATTAAAGGCACTGTGTTCTGTGTTATCAAAAATCAAAAAAGAAAACTTCCAAAAAGCCTCAATAATGTAAATTAATAATGTGTCTATCCCCCAGCTTCTTGAATTACTTCAAAAATCCGATTTGACATCGGATCAATCATTTTTTTTAACTCGGCACGTGACGTTTGAGCCCACTCCTAAAATACGGTTTTTCGAAGCTCTTCCACCGTTTGAAATTCTCTCCCATTAGCATAAACCCGACGGGCCAGATTGCTGCCACATGTTTCCAACAGGATTTAAATCCGGATACCGAGCTGGCCATGATATAGTGATAATTTCTTTGTCTTGAAACCAGGTTTGACTAGCCTATAAAACCTTTATGGCCGCATTATCCTGCTGAAAAATCGTGCCGCTAGATGGTCCTTCATCCAAAAAGTCCACAAGTCCACGAGAACATTCTCCAACAGATTTATTTAGCCTTCTGAATTCAAACGCCCGAAAATTCTGCATATTTGAGTTTAACTGTGGTAGCTAAATGCAGCTCAAACCATTAGGAATTCGCCGCCAAAGTTTCTCTTTGTGGAGGCTGCCGAATGTCATGCCAGTAATGATTAAAGCCATCAGGGCCATTTAAATTAAAGTTTTTCTCATCTGATAAAACCATCTTTTTTCACTTTTACGACCATGACATGTGTTCTTTTGCAAATTTTAGCCGAGCCACTTCGTGCCCGTTTGATAGAGCCGGTTTAGACCTCATTTTTTCCAAATAAACCGGTTGCTAGTTGCTAAAATTTGCTGAACACGTCGCTTGATTACCAGCAGGTTTAATTGTGATACAATTTCTGAAGCCGTTGAATGTTTTTTAAGTCCTGCGCGTATGATAGCGGCTTCACCTCGTGGTGACACTTTCTAGTTATTAGAATTTTTTATATTTTTTTTGTAATATTCCTGCAGTTTTACTATATTATCTATAGCAGTAGCAGAGCGTTCCAGTTTGCCTGTAATTTTTCGGTTACACCATCCGATGTCCTTGTATGCAAGGACTTAAGTGACTTCTTCCTTCCTTTATTCAATTGAAACTATTTTAAGAAACACCGGTTTTACAAAACCAAGCGTTAAAAAAGTATGTTAAATAAATATAATTACAAAACAAAAATCAACTCTTGAACTGGCCTCTTTGGACGAATTAAAGCAAATGCCTGTAATTGAATTTCGCACCAAAAATCCAGGATTATCTGCAAAAATGCAGATGCATTTAATTGAATTTCGCTGAGTGAATTGAACACAAAATCTCGAATGCAGCCGATATTAGTTGGGATTAAAAAATTGGGTTTAAAGAAAGAATTTTGCAAGAAGATTAAGGGAACATAAACGCAAACATAATTGAAATTTTACAAAAAAAAAATTCATTTAAAACCACTATTTAAATGTAATGAAATACTTGATAACAGGAGCAGAAACTGATACGAAATTGCTATGAAATAATATAAAATAAGAAATAATAATAACATGTACAAGAGTAGCGACATATAAACCTAGCACAAAATGAAAGAGCGCCTTAAGATTTACTGGCAAACAAATGCACAGCATTCTATTTAAGAAATCAAAAGACTTCATTAAACATTTCTGTATGAAACGAACGAAAAAAAAAACAACTTTCTCTAAATTACTCATCAAGTTTTCAAACCTTTACTTCTTTGAAATTATCTTAAACTTAAATGATTGTGTTGCCTCTAACTCATCCTGGCATATGTATATTTTTATAATTTTTATCACGTCTCCTTTGAAGGTTTCTGTCTGAGTGCATTCACTACTTCATTAATACTGAAATTATAATAATAACACTGAATTTGCTCGTGATGTTGTCAGCACGTGAGGACTATAGAAGGCAAATGGTAATAAATGTTTCAATTTAAATTCTGATGCTCCAAGTGGAAAAAGAGACTCTTTTGTGTTTAATTTTGCCACATACAAATATTTGCGTAATTTCCATTATGTTTTGAAATCAGAATGTTAGCGAACATCAGTTTAAAGTAACAGTTTTAGGCAGGGACCTTTACGTAAATTGAGTTTCATTACCGTTTTGATATTGTATTTAAAGAACTTTAGAAGATTGTTTCCGTTTCTCATTCGAAACAACAACTCTTTTCATACATTCATTCGTTTTTGTCAGAGACGAAATTAGAAATCTATAATACATAGACTCAAACGACACTCATCGTCCCTTGGCTTCAACTCATAAGGAATCCAAGTTCCCCTTTAAATCATTGCCAACGCATGCACTCGCTTGGAAATGGCTTGGCGAGTTACTCCTAATACTGAAGCAAGCCTATGTTTGAAAAGGATCCCCCATCAAGCAATACCGTCAATTCAGTGTCAACATCAAAATCACCGTCTTTAAAGCGACCGAACCAATCTCGACACGTTGTTTCACTTAAAGCAGCATCTTCGTAAACGTTTTGAAACTCTTGATGAGCTTTAACCGTTAACCGTTTTCTTCGATTGAACGAGAAAAAAATCAATGTTTCCCGCATATGACTATTATTTGGCACAAAATCATACATATTCGCACAACCAAAATAATATGATGGCAAAAGAAAATAAATATTGTGCCGGCATGGTTTGTTTACCATATGCATTTAGGTTATAGCACTTACACCTGGCGCCATCTATTGGCAAACAGCGGGAACGTAGTTGCGGACCTGATATTTATAAATATTTTTTAATGAAATTTTGCATTTATAGAGAAATTTCGGTAGTGAGTGCTTTTGAAGATCTCAATTAGAGGAATACATTCAAGCTAAAATTTAAGAGGTTGTCTCGTTTCAAAACTTTCAAATTCCCGATGCACCCTACTTTGACGCATTGTGGCGCAGTCTGCTTTAGAAGTATATAAACTCGACTACACCTCTGCTACAGCCACATGAAATTTCATCAAACAATAAAACAGCAGATTTATTTTAATTTTAGTTTTTTTCAAAACCACCCACTGTGCGTCCCTGTTTGAAAAGCATTTACTAGACTTGTCGATTAATTGACTGATCTTCGTCAGACACACTGAGGTGGCCGCTGCTCAAATAAG
The DNA here is from genome assembly GCA_019455685.1 of Philornis downsi. Classification (NCBI taxonomy): domain Eukaryota; kingdom Metazoa; phylum Arthropoda; class Insecta; order Diptera; family Muscidae; genus Philornis; species Philornis downsi. The sequence goes on from JAHXMU010000080.1 coordinate 974,128, forward strand.
TATACGCGACTGAGCGAGGAATTGAAACTGCAATCATGTGAACAACAGTCGCGTGTACTAACCATCGTGGGACGTTCGTTCACAAAAATGGCGTGTTTCGAATTGAGAAATCCAATGCGCACATTTGTTTTATTTTTGTTTTTTCAGATTATTTGAAATTTGATAAATATTTATCTTTATATTGACTAAGGATAGTCGACAAGCAAGAATAAAATTACGTTTTAAGAAGCTAAACGTTTCTAGTTTCTTTGGAAATAATTGAAAACATTTCTCAACCTTGCAAATAAATTGTGAATTGTCGCACTGGGGATCCTATTAATGTTGACTTGACCACTTCTGCATCGGCGCATGGGTTTTTAGTTCTAGAATTGAAAAATCCAGTACAACCAATCTCTTCAGCTTGTGGTATTTTTTAGAAATTTCCTACTTTTTGCTATCTGCAGGTAAATATTGTAAGGATTGCGATAAAGAATGCGACTGAATTCTAACCAGATTAAACCTAGGGAATATAAAATGTTGCGTTCCATTTTCTAGAGATTTTTCAGTTTAAGAGATGTAAATCTAAGTGCTTAAGTGTACGATGTAAAATATCATAGATTTAGAATTACATATAGGGCTATCAGGCGATAATGGAGTTGAAGACCACTTAAAAATGTTGAATCTCTATTAAAGAAGCATCTTTTGTAAACTGTTGGCTGAATAAAATCAAAGGTTTTGAGGAGAGTCATCGTTGAATAAGAATTACGGAAGTAAAATTTATAATAAGAACATAATACCAACAATAATAAAAAAAAAAAAATACAGACAGTAATTTGTCGTTGAAAATGCCTTTTTTACTATACATATATTTCGAACAATTTCCTTGACACGATAATCTTTTCGGCATTAACTGCGATCCAAGGGAACAAATCTTTTTCACTGGCTAAATGATCATGCAATCTTTAAGGTATGCCGCTAAATTTGCTAAATTTTGAGCAAAAACAACGTCGCATGGACATCGCTCAGGAGCTGTTGAACGTCGTCAACGAAGATCCAGATTTCCCCAAAAAGGTCATAACTAGTGACAAATTATGGGTGTATGGCTATGATATTGAAAGCAAAGCCCAATCATCCAAATGAAAGCGTTCAGAAGAGCCAAAACCGAAAAGAGCACGCCAAGTTCGGTCAAATGTGAAGGTTTTGCTCACTGTTTTCTTCGACTGCAATGGCGTGGTGCATTGTGAATTCTTGCCACAAGGTCGTACGGTCAATAAGGTATACTACCTTGAAGTTATGCGCCGTTTGTGCGAAGCAATTCGTCAGAAATGCACAGAATTGTAGAAAAACCAATCATGGATTTTGCACCATGATAACGCACCAGCTCACACATCGATGCTTGTGCGTGAATTTTTGGCCAAAAACAAAACCGCAATCATGCCTCAACCACCGTATTCACCGGACTTAGCCCCCGCTGACTTTTTCCTCTTCCCAAAACTGAAGACACCGATGAAAGCAAAGCGTTTTGCTACGATTGAGGAGATAAACGAAAAATCGAAACAGCAGCTGTTGGCGATACCAAAAAACGCGTTTAAGAAGTGTTTCGCGGATTAGAAGAAACGCTGACACAAGTGTATTTGTATGTCTGAGGGGGATTACTTTGAAGAAAGTAAAATAGAAATTGATGAATAAATAAATACTTTTTGAAAAAAATTCAAAATAACGCTAATTTTTTGATTACACTCGGTATATCCGATTAAATTCTGTAAAATTTAAAGAATAAAAGATTATCACTTCAGCAATTTCAATTGGTAAGTATTATAATTTTCTTCACAATTTTTGGTACTGCAGTATGAAACCCAATGTTATCTCTTTCCTGATCCCTTTAATCTCTTTTCTAATATCGCAATCCTGCAATTTAACTTACAAACTTCCTTAAAAGCTCATCTATTTATTTTTTAATAATTTCATTAAATAATGAAATTTCTTGATTTTCAACAATATTTCATTCAACCCAAGCGAGCTTTTTGGCTGCCAAAGCCTACGTATAAAGTCTCCCCAAGTTATTTTTTTTTTTTATCGAAATTGAGTTTATTAAAACTTAACCTTGTCAAATCTTCATGAACTTCAGCCATCTCTGTTCCTCGCAGCTTGTTCAACAACCTCAGATATTGCGGTGTTATCTTTGTACAAACTTATTTTTTTATGGTTTTATGAACTTTTTTTATGCATGGCTTGATGATATGCTTTAGATACACCTAAGCGACAACAATCTCTTATATATCCATGTGTATGGAGCAGACATGCACAAAGTAAGGCACGCCAGTTGTTCTTTGAAAATGTAAACAGATTTTTTTATTTGGTAGACAAATATTTCCTTATTTAAGGAACACATTTTTCGTACCCTGAATTAGTTTTATTTCTTGTGAAAAATGTTCTCAGTCCAAAAGCCAGAAAATTTAGTCTGCATAGTAACATCTTCGAAAACGGATTCAGACCTATTATTTTACACTGCAGCGCATATTGGGGTAGTGAGTCCAACCAGATTCCCCATAAAGATATTCAAAAGACAACGTGGCTATTTCTTGAGCATAAGACGAAAAAGCAGGTTGATCGCGTTGGTAACTGATAGAAGGCATAGACTCGTCCTACCATTTGATTGAATCCGAGGTACGAACGAAATTAAGTAGAGTGAAAAACGTACCGAACCAAATTCAAATAAAGTTAGAAATCAGTAAGTTGCACACCACTGAAATAGCTGTAGCTTACTCTACCAAATAACCTCAATTCTATGCCATCGGCCCTGGTACAATAAAAGAAAAATCACACAGTCTCTGAGGAAAATGATGTTTCATATATGGCAATGCTGAATCAAGTTGTAACGCGTGCTATGAGGAAATGCAGTTAGGAGAGGCGACATCTTAGGCGGGAAAAACGGTTGCGAAAAGAGCGGCAGATAGATAAGAGATGAAGCTTAATAATTCCACCAAAAAGGTCAAGAGCAAATGATATGAATCAGGGTTCTCCTCTTGGGAGGGCAGCAATGAAAATCTGGTCGCAGATAAGCAAAGAGTGTTATAATTATGGAGAGAGCAAAGGTACCAGTTCCTGGCACAAGTGAACAAATCATTCAAATTATCGACGATAACATTGATTAACAGCACAATGATAGGAATAGTAGTAATATCGCTTCAAAACTACAAACATTCGGCAACTGATGGCCAGCCGAGTGAGCTGTTTAAGCAAGGTTGAACTGATCTGATAATCAGGGAGCACGATCTGGCTCAAGCAATGCAACCCCGATGATTGGATTTTAAGTGTATTATATTATGTGTCCAAAAAAGGCGTACCTTGTATGTAAAAACTACCGAGTATCAGTCATTTTCCTACCACCTGTAAGTTTCTGTCAATTATGATATGTGAAAGGTTAAAACCTATTTTAAGCTACCCGATTGGACCTTATCAGTGCGGCTTCGCAGTACATGTAAATCGACAATGGATTAGAAATCCACAAAACGGCAAATCTCAGGGATGATCAAACAAAAACTGACGCATAACAACTTTTAGTCGACTGTAAAGCTGCATTCGACAGTCGGATATGGCAAAAACTTTCTTCCGCCACTGCCGAGTTTGGTATTCCTGCCAAACTTACACCTCTTTATATGATGACATTGACTGCCAGGAAGTTTTCAGTAGAGATACTTTAATATTAGGTGCGCAACTAAGTTCCCGCTGTCTTTTTTTTACTAAAAAGGCAACTTTATTCTGAAAACATGTTATAAATGATTCATTGAAAGTACTTCCCACCGCTACTGCAACTACTTTCTCCCACCTTTCTGGCAAATCTCGAATTCCGTCACGGTAAAACTGTTCATCTTTTGAGGCTATCCATGAATCTAGCCATTCCTTGATGTTGTCATATGAGTGGGACAGCAGGTTAGCCAGACCATCGAACGGAACAAGTGATAATCGGACGGCGCAATATCTGGAGAATATGGCAGATGGGGTAAGACTTCCCATTTCAGGGTTTCCAGGTAGGTTTCATCGCACTTGGCCACGCGTTGTAATGCTGAAGAATCACTTTTTCGTGCCCCTCCGCGTATTGTGGGTGTTTCTCGCACACAGCTCGGCTCAATCGCATCAATTGATGTCGATACTGATTCCCAGAGATGGTTTCGCTGGGTTTCAACAGCTCGTAATAAATAACACCGACCTGGTCCTACCAAATACAGCGCATAACCTTTGCAGCATGAATATTCGGCCGAGGCGACGACGTAGAAGCATGACTTGGAAGTTGCCATGAATTCTTTTCATTGAATTGCTGTAATGAATTCATTTGTCATCACCCGCTACAATACGATGAAGAAACCCCTCCCTCCCCTCAAAGTTCCTTGGCTTCATCTCATAATGAACCCAAATTCCTTGCTTTTGAATCATTCCTAAAGCATGCAATCGCTTGAAAATGTTTTGGCGGTGGATAATTCCTAATACTGAAGCAAGCCCTACCTTTGTTTGACACGGAACCCCATCAAGCAATGCCGTCAATTCATTGTCTTCAAAGTCTCAGTGTCTTCGTCTTCCTTCACGAGAACGATCGTCAACATTGAAATCACAGTTTTTTAAGCGACGGAAACAATATCGACACGTTGTTTCACTTAAAGCAGTTGCTTCACTTGTAAACTTAAAGTTCGATGAGCTTCAACCGCCGTTTTCTTCGATTGAAAGAAGAGAATCAATACTTCCCGCATATTACGATTATTTGGCACAAAATCATACATATTCACACAACCAAAAGAGTATGAAGAATATGAATATGGCTTAGTTCATGACGTTTAGGTTATGGCAGAATCGGCTAGCACTTACAGCTGGCGCTATCTATTGCTTAGTTGCGCACCTAATATTTTAGTAAACCATTTTACATCGAATGAGAATTGAGATGTGACGGCTGTCTATAGCAGAAACTTTTTAACTTATTGAAGATAATTATGGGGAAAGAATGATTGGTTTCATCTTTCACAGAAGTCATTTGCTATCTGCGCATGCTGATGGCATTTGACATTATTGACAGAAAACTGCAAGATGTTACTGCAGCCTTCCTGAACTTTAAGAAGTAATCAGCAAAAATAGGTTTGGTGGTAAACGAAGACAAGACTAAGTAAAGTTAAGAAATAGTAGGAACTTTACACGTTTAATTCGTTGTACAAATATTGACAGCTATAACTTTGAAGTGATGGATGAATTCGTTCACCTTAACTACACTGTTAGAAATTCTATTGATGTTAGTGTTGAAGTTAAGAGAAGGATATTGTTTGCAAAGAGACGTTACTATTAGCTAAGGGAGAAATTTAATGTCAAACCCCTTTCTCGGCGGACAAAAATCCAACTGCGTCAGGCATTAATTTGCTAGTCTTGCTGCATGACGCAGAATATTGGGTTGTGATGCGGATGAGTCCTCTCTGGGACTTTTCTAGAGAAATATACTCCGAATGCTGCATGGAGTAATCACCGTTAATGGAGAGTATCAGCGCTGTGTCAACCATGAGATGTATGAGCCGTATGCGACCCCAACGTGGTCAAGTTCATCAAGACGTAACGATTGCGTTGGCTGGACCATGTTGTGCGGTTGGACTAAGATGTTCTGGCATGGAAAGATTTCGCCAATGAACTTGATGGGTGTCGCAGAAAAAGGTCTCCGAAACAGACCAGATTTTTGAAACACTGTCAAAACTTTATGTGGCGTATTGGAGAGGAAGCGCAGAGAACCGAAACGATTGGGATTATTTTCTGTTCGTGCGGTGTGTAGTAGGTACCAACTTCTATTCTAAGTAAGTGGATACATATGAAGAGCAATGATAGAAGATAGTTGCAAAAAACAGAAAACGGTTAACAATACGACCTGTGTGTGAAGGCCATCTAAAACTAACATCTACCGATTGATCGTTCACCTATGCAAGGAAATGTCCGAAAGTTGTTCGTTAAAAAAGTTTCAGTATGACCTAGTTATTGAATTGTTATTACAAGAAAAACTATGTCTATCAACAAGGCTTATTTCTATTTGGATACGTTATTAATTATAATCATAGTTTTTGGCGAGATAGCAGCCGATATGTTCTATAACACGGTTCAAAATAAGATATCCTGCATGGATCACTTACAATGAAATAATCTTAGAAAATGAAAATAAAACGTAAAGCTTTTCAATAAGTAAATTAGTCTATTTTTTTGACAAATATTACAAAAAAACGAGATGCATCATACTTCGGAGATTTCTGAAGGACATACGAGCATTCGGCCCCACTGTTAAAGATAATTGTGCACCTCTGTTATTTAGGCAACGTAACTTTAATATACGTTTATAGTCAATATGACATATAATGAATATGCAAACACATACACCCACATATAGGACCTACACATTGAAAGTACATTAACCCTTTATATGTAAATCAGTAAAAAAAAATTGCTTTAGTTTAGAAAGTTTGAAACATTCTATGTGGGTTTACCTTCAAATAGGTGGCAGTAGAATGGCTGAGCGTGTGCGGCGAATAAACCAGACGCCAGTCAATCTGACTGAATATGATTATATTCACAAATACACAGACATCGTTCACATGTACACAAACACACACACATATATATACACACATACACACACATACACACATATTCAGTTGATCCTGGAGTTTTCGTCTGGCTTGATAAGCTGTAGCTGTATAGGCGGTCTGTGTGTGTGTGGTGTTTAGAGCTTATTTTCCAAATGTTTGGATATATCAAATCAATGATTGAATTTTATACCTGTAATATGGGTGGATGTGTGGATATAAAAGGCATATGATAAAAATAAAACTTAAATGTACGAATATCACGTTAAACTAAGGTAAGTAAGGACTGGAATTTATTTTTCGGTTTTGCTTCCTGTTTCTTTCGCAGGTTATGCATGTATATTAACTACAGCCACACAAAAAGGCTATAGCACAATATACTAAAACACATTTCTCCACCTCTCCCCAAAATGCCTTTTGCTCTGTCATACGGGTTAAATGTGGAAGCTTACAAAGGATTCACCTGTCATAGGTCTACCAGGCAGTGTCGGTGTGCCTGAATGTGTCTTAATTCAAAAGAAAACTAACAATACTTAAGGTGTAGTTACACTTCAGCCTGATGAGCAAGAAACTGCAAAGAACAGACGGCGACCGAAACAAAAACTACATACGTGTATGTATGTAAATATGTACGTAAATATACTTTATAGAAGATGCTGGCATAAAACATCATTTTCTTGGGACCGTTCATAGCAAAGGCAAAGAAAGAAAGATGCATTTTTTACCAACTTCAACACTTGCCTTTCATCATAAACTCATTTTGTTGTACTTCACTCTATTTACCCTTCGTCTAGGCCAGTCAAAAAGGTAGAAATACATTTACCCCACCCATACCTACATACGGTGTATTCATATTTAAGAGTATATATCTCTAGAAATAGATGTAAGCTTTTTGTAGCATCGCAAGGCTCTTGATGAGCTGTAAAAGTGCCTTCTTTTTCTCTAAGCCACTTGCCATAGAGCTTTCATTAACTTCGGTTTTTTTCTTCTTTTACGTTCTTAACTACTAAGAACCTGGGCATGGATGGGGGTTACGAATGAATATTCTTAAGAACACTTTTCCAAATGAATCACTCAAGTATGTAACGCCCTTTTTAAGAAATGTTGTTGAGTAATATGTAGTGTTATAGAAATATTTTCGAAGGATAAGAAAAACAAAAGGAATGATAACATTATAAGTTGTGCTTGAAATATAGTAATATATTTACGGGTTAATCAAATGGGTTTGAGAATTTATGAGTAATCATTTGTCTGTACAAATAATAACAGCAGCTATTTGTATCGCAAAATTGGTTGGTACTAACTGAGATTAATTTATAATATGAAAAAAAGCTGCAACTAAAACTCTCTTTATAAAGGAAGCAAAATAAAGATTTGTGTACAAAGTTTGCTTCAACAAAGGTAATTAAACTAAACAAGGAATTCGTAGTGTGCAGTCAAAAATTGGTCGGTTAAAAACATATGAATGGAATTCAGAAACATAGAACTCATGGGCGTATACATTATACGAAATAGATGAACATTTAAAAAGGAACAAACTCCCTGGATAAGACATGAGACACCTTCTCACATTCATTCATGGAACTTACACGCATTCTATTTTAAGGCCTATTCAACGGAACTCACGGTTCAAGGACGATTCTGAACGTCACAATTTGAGAAGTGTTAACAAGACTTGTCGATTGCTCGACTACTCGGAGTGTTCGTCAAACACATTGAGGTGACCGCCATTCCCATAATGATAAGTGGTTGTATACGGGGATTAATCTGCGATCATGTGAACGATAGTCGAGTGTACTAACCATCACGAAACAGCCGGTCACTGATGTACATATATCATACTTTATTCACATCTACTGAAATCAATCGAGCGCCATCTATGGTACAATTAATGTATCATTCTAAGAACCATCCCATGTATAGAATTTGTACGCCATGCATCAGAATTTTAAAGCAAAACACGGCTTTACGATTTCTATTTTTGTCGGTGAAAACATTCTCTAAAGCAGTAACATTTTTATAGTTCTCTTGACTCAACAAAAGCTCACTCCTCTATAATGACGGGTACACTTTGTGAAGACTGGTATGCTAAAAATCATCTATGTACGAAATGAACCAAAATTTGTTGATTGGACGTAATCAAAAGCGATTGGAAACAGTAGTCAAGAGCGCTCAAATTCGTCGACCAAAGCGCTCAAACTATTCAATAATGTAGAATACTTTAAGGGTGCAAAAAGGTTGAAGGTAGTAGGATATTTTGAGGGGAAACTTTTCAAACCTTTCCACTGCAAAATCCTATGGTGTGACAGCTTGTTACTCAAATCACAAAAATCTGAGAATTAAGCATGCATAGCATCAATCTCTTAGTTCCAAAGAAGTAGAGATTCTTCGTGACTAAAGGCTAGCCTAATCGGTCTAGATGTGCCTGCGTTAACTACTTGTATACTTCTTTTTTTAATATTTCGAAAATTTTCAAACGATTTTCGATAAACAGCGATCATGACAACATTAGGCAATGGGAAACTCAGTGTCAGTTCAAAATCACTGAGTTGTATGCTAACACTTATGTCTTCTGTTGTATGTTTACAACTGAAATAAATAAGTAGATCTTTAGTTTATCATTTTGGATATACTTTCTTCATTTCTAATTGATCGTGCAATATCAAAAGCATGAACTTAAAATTATACTCTAATCCAACAATGTCTGTGCTTGAAGGAATGCATACGAATTATATTGGTAATAATAATAACAATTGATAATAGCTCTTTAGAAATTTATTTTTTTTTCTCTTAAATCACTGGTAACTCGGAATAACTAAAACCAATTTTAGATTCCAGATTGCAGTTACACATCACGTCACTACCGCTAAATGCAGACTAGACTTTTTTTTAATTCAGCAATAAGTTTTCTAAAACGAAAAACAGATCAGAGCCCTGGAATACAAAATCTGAACAGTGATTACATGACAAACCGAAGATTTTCTCTGTGTGAACATCTTTGTTATGTGCAGTATGTAAATTCCAGATAACCCACTTTGTCATTAATATTAGCAGAAATTACCTTTGGAGCGTATATGTCATATTAGATACTCGTAACGACTGACGCTCCATCTATGGCACCATATTGGGACTACATCAGACACTTGATGATAGCTATCCAAAAATTCGAAATGTGTCCATATGCCTAAAAGCTTTTATGTATTTTTCAGCGCAAAAAAACCTTCTTGGGTGAAACATAAATTGTTTACCCAATATAATTGTTAATACGATGTGATTAAGAGTATTACTATTTTGCTACAATACAGGGTGGCGTAATAGAACGTGCATATTGCATCATCTTTTTCTGCGGGGTAGAAAAGGCGCGGGAGGGGGGCGCCTACATCGTTGGGTTGGCGGGCTTATGGAGTTTTAGTCGCTATGAATCACTTCGACGGGAAGCGTCGCGAATTTTGCGTGCGCGCATTTTACGAGAACTCTCGTTCATATATTGCTACTAGGCGACTATATTGTGCTGAATATGGACTACGGCGAATTAGTGAAGCTCCGAGTGATAATATAATTAAAATATGGGTAAAGCGTTTTGAAGAGACCGGTTCAACATTTAAACCACAAGCAAATGGTCGCCCAAGAACATCTAGGACCGAAAACAATGTTGAGAGAGTTATGGAGTCAGTACGAGGAAATCCACAAATGTCGACTCGCAAGAGATCGTCTGTCCCACAATTATCGCGACGAAGTTTGCCACGAATTTTAACATTGGATCTTAAACTGCATCCATATAAGCTGCAATTAACACAAGAATTGAAAGAGTCTGGCTTCATAGCAAGACTCGCATTTGCTAATGAAATGCTTAATCGATTTTCCAATTTTGACAATATCCTTTTCCCTGACGAGGCTCATTTATTTATGAATGGGTTCGTAAACCGTCAAAATTGTCGTTACTGGAACAGTGAAAATCCCAAAATCAAACACCAGAAACCATTGCATAGTCCTAAAGTGACAGTATGGGCAGCAATCTCTGGCAGAGGAATAATTGGTCCTTTTTTCTTCGAAAATGCGCGGGGCCAAAACGTCACGGTTAATACGGAACGCTATGTTGAGATGTTGGACGGATTTTTGGCTCCTGAAATTGAAAGTTCAAGAATAGTGAATTCCAGAACTTGGTTTCAACAAGATGGAGCTATCTGTCACACATCAAATGACTCCATGGCGGTGGTGAAGCAGATGTTCCTGGCAGACTGATTTCGAAAAGAGGTGACATCCCATGGCCCCCACGTAGTCCAGACTTGACGCCTCTTGACTTTTTTTGTGGGGATACCTCAAACACAAAGTCTACAGTAATAATCCAAGAAACATTGTTCAGCTGAAGGAGAATATCCGAATATCCGCCATTACACCAGTATTACTGAAGAAAGTTTTCAATAATTTTCGTTTGCGGTTAGAGGAGTGCCGCCGTAGAGAGGGTCACCATTTAGATGATGTTATTTTTAAAAAATAAACTCCCTTTATTACTCTACAATGCCTTAGATTTATTTTAACCATACCTTTTGTATTTATTTTTAATCTATTTTTTAAATATGCATGTTCTATTGCGCCACCCTCTATTATTTGAAAACATTTACTAAAGAATGCAGAATTTAAAAACTTCATAATACGGCTAATCATACTTTTTGAATATATAAGTGTAATCTGCATTATACCGTGAAAATCAACAACAATTATACCATCTAGGACAGCACAAAATTCTGTGTGGCATTTTAATTTTCATTAGCGTCAATGATTAAGCTAATATTGCAATCGATAAGCTCAACTGCAATGACGCGACTTCTTTCATATTTGTTTACATTAGGCATATCTTCAATAGTTTACGGCTACTTAAAATCAAAACTCATGAATATAAAATCATACAAAATGAGAGTTTTAAATTTTCATTTTTCACAAAGAGCCAAAAGGGGTCAAGGATCAAAATTTACTAAAGTTTCTCTCATAAATAGCCTACATGCCAGGATAAGGGTTCGAGTGAGAGTGTTACCGTCACAATTCGTATGGATGTCGATGTGTATGAATTGTTTTGACATCAGTAAAGAGGCCCACATTTTGTTTATGGTGTGACATTTTATCTTCAAATTTATGTTTGTAAAATATGGCATATGTCAAAGAAACGCAAAATTGCATTGCCTTTCAAAATATTTGTTTATGTTAGGTTGGGTATACAATTTCTGCATAGCATATCCTGATGGTCTCTACGTCTGTGTTTGTATACGTATGGCTGCTATTGGCTAGTTGACATATAAATAGTGTTTGTACGTAGTGGTTTTTTGTTGTATGCTTTGACCACAATGGAAGCCATCATTAAATGAAATGTAATAAATGTCATAACAATATTTAGTACATGAAATGTAATAAACCATTTGTAATAGTACATATTTTTAAGGGGAACCTAAAAGAATATAATGCATTTTTATAAAATGTGTGTTATCGGCAAAATGTATTTGTAAAATGTAGGTCAACATTGCACAGCAAACAGTGATTGTGGTTGTTTTAAATGAAATCTGACAGAGACTGTATTTAACGCAGAATGCAGCATATGGAAAAGGCAGCTGCATTGCTGAAGTCTGTCACATAATCTTAGGCGAAACATTGTTTACCTATTTATAGATGTCAGTTTGATATAAATGACTTCTTAAATTTGATGCAAGGTGGTTAATTTGCTCCTAAAACAATAACTTAATACGGATACAGTTCTGACTTTACGGTAACAGGTTGAACTCTACGCAATTGTCAATAACATTAAGTAGATTTGGTATAATTATTTTGAAGACATTTTCAACCCAAATTCAGTACGTGTTTTTTTTTTTATGGGAAAATTAGTAAATACCAGGAATACTAATGAAGAGTATTGAAATATTCACTTAGTTGAACCAATATATGACGTCTCACACTATCGAGCAGGAGAATAATACGTAGTCATCGGATTCTTCTTTGTCTACCTATATATCCAGATTTCCTCTGCATCAAGACAAACAAATTATGGTGTACTAGTTGCAATTAAACTATTTTCATTCTCCAAAAGCTAACCGAAGTCTGGGTAATTAATTTTCGAACGAAACCAATAATCTGCCAGATTGCAGCGAAGTCATTCAACCAGTTAAAAAAAGTAGACTGAAGGTGGCTCTATGTGTAGGCTAATGTTATGTGGTTATTTTAGTTTTTTTTTTCCTTCGTCATGGTTAGACCACTTTCACGTAATGACGCAATAAAAAAAAATTTAACACATATTTAGTCATATAGTCAAAACATTGGTTTTTTTGCTATACTAGTAAAAAAAATTGAAGCGATTCTTATAGAATCATTCTTTTTATCAGTAAAAAAAATGTGTGTTTCCAAAATCTTTTTTGGGTGAAGTTATTTTTAATTCTTTAGAAGTGAGTTTGAAGAAATAATGTTAACGTCTTTGACCATTTCTAACGATATCTAGCAACTTCAATCACATTTGTAATAATATTATTACTAGCTACTACAAACACTTGTCATAAGATACTCGCGCGCCACCTACAGTACGTTAGTAAAATCATTTAAGAAACTGTAGCCTACATCTGAATAAACATCTTGGCGAACCCCCATGTGGGTGGATTGGATAGCTCACATTGATTCGCAAGGTTTAATGAATAGATGAACTGTATAAGGATGGATATTACAGACACATTTATTTATAATTATTTAGAGAATTTACATAATTTTTTATTTTTGCCCTCACTAAGAGGAACCTAATTTTGAATGTAAATTGTAAAGTTTTTACCAGACTTTTGTACTCGAAGTGAAATTTGCAGTATTGAGGGGGCTGCCGCTGAAAAAATTAAGATTATATGGGTTAGGTTCACCAAGAGGAACCTAAGTTTGGGTTTGAGAGGTTACTACCATATTTGTCAGTTGCTGCTCAAATTGTTCGTTAGCGTCACAAGATGATCGCCGCAAAAAAAAAAGAAAAGAAGAAAAATGGTTGTATTGCTTTTAGAACGAATGGTCATATGCATGATAACTACTTACAGTTACCGTAGTGCCATCTTGACGCTGAAAATTAAAAGCCTCGTGATAAGCCAAGTCTAACTAAATTCGAACGAGGAACATTTTGGAGGCAATAATCGCTGGATTCGCTCAAACAAATGACGCAGTCTCAAACTTACTTTTGGGGAACAAAAATTGATTATGTCCTATAATTTGTTTGTCTTGGTACTGAGGAAATCTTGATAAAGATGAAAAAATAAATCCAATGACGACGGATCATTCTCTTGAGCGATGATGTGAGGCGTCACACATTGGTCCCAACAAGTGACTATTTAATCACTCCTAACATGTCATTGCTAGTATTCCTACATTAAAAAAATATCCGTACTGAATTTGTTGTAAAATAAGCGTACCAAACCTACTCAATGTAAGTAAATTTTACTTGAATTGAGCGAAACATAAATTGACTAAATTTTAGTTGCATTGACTACGCGTGAATAATTTTCTTAATCATTTTGAGTAATTACGTTCTTGGCGCTATATGGAGATCTATAGGTAGTTTACTCAATTTCAGTTTGTTTTCACTTAAAATTTGTTCACTTTTTTTCAGTGTACCATTGGGGCATGTGATTAGTACTGAAGGCATCAATTCCTCTGCTCCATGAAATATTGACACATGATAAATAACAACAAAAACGAAATGAAAATGCATCAGCCTAAAAAAATAATTGAGTATTTTGAAGCAAAAAACAATATAGAAATAGATTTACAAAATGTACTGCATACTTTTAGTTAAGGTGTAGTTAGGTAATTAGTTGTCTGCTTTAGGGAATAAAAAAAACATTTTCATATGTACATGAAATCTGTTACGATTGTAAAATTTTAGAATTCAGTTTATGCTCGTACAGTCTCTGTTAAAGTAAATTTTTTTCCGTTCTTTTATTTAGTTTTCTAGAAAGACAAACTTACGCAAGTCCATTGACAAGACATTAATTTAATTAGATATATTTATTCCCTTGACAAATAGCCAATTCCGTTGCGCCTTATTAATTAGATACGGCAAAGCATCTCATATTCAATAAGCTTCTAGGTGCTTCGATTTTTAGACTCTCTGAACGAGACCTACGAGACCTCAAGCATCAGTTTACCAAACTTGTCGATCGTTCGACTACTTCGCTGTGCCATGGCTTGAACCCAAAATCATACGAAGTTTTAATCATCGCGAGTTTTAATCATCGCTACAAGTCGATCGGAGGCAATATTGCTGATAAGTCTGAGTTTCGATATTCATCGATCTGATTCGTTACCGTGAATTATAGATTGGTTTATATTTATTCAGATCATAACCTTTAGCTAAAGGTCCAAAGACAATGGCAGACTTTTAAGAAATGGGCGCATTAGTTCAACGGTTCAGAGATTCTGGGAAAAAATACAATCAAATACAGATCATGGAATTACCAATATATCGCGGAAAATTCACTTTTCGTGGAAACTTTCAACCAAAAACATCTTCGGTTGATATTTTGACAAAAGTTAATCAAAATCGCGCAATACTGCCACTCAAAGCAACATGTCGAAAACGACAACGTTTAAAAGGATGTAACCAATAAAAAAAATATATTTTTGGGCTTAATACTGTTTTAATGCGGGGGTGGCCTGGATCAAATTACTTCAATTCTTCAAGCTGCCAAATTTTACTTAAATCTAGAGAACAGACAATTCAAAATGTAAAAAGGATTTATAAAAATTTTGTGTGTGATTTTGTGTGGAAGGTAGTCAACGGGAGTTAAACGTGACGATGTACAACACGTTGGGCATATTACAATGCGATTGTCAGAGCTCCCTGGGATAGCCAAGTTAACTTGAACTATCTTAGGATACAGGATGATAATTTTGGGAGCATGGTACCGCAATTGTCAGCCCTTTCTTGCAGCCAGAATTGTGTGGAAGGTAGTGGAGCAGTTTGCATCACACACTTCAGAAAATAAAAACTAGGTTCGGTAAAGGTTTTGCTAAAGTTACCGTGTCCACTATCAATCCAGCCAGGCAGACAGACAGACGGCCATGGCTGAATCATTTTAGAAGATACTGCAACGAATTTTGTTTTAAGACACCTTAGGTCTAAATCGCCTCATATAAGCTATATTTTTTATATCAAATGAAATATGTTCCCATTTCCATGTGTGAGCATACAAAAACATATATATAGCAGGGCATGCTGCCCTCCCACACATATACATACACAAAAGTATGCTATGTGTTTGATCCTGTGCTCTTATATGCAAATATACTTTCAACAGCTCTCCTCAGAAATTTAGTAGGTACTTTTAATTTTATACCTCCGCACAACCTGTTTCAACCCGAAATTTTGCACAACTCCACGAAGCTAACATTTTGCAGTTTTACATTCAAGAATATTTTTTCTTTTTTTTCGATTTTTTCAATAAGTTTGTAGAACAAATCCC
>JAHXMU010000080.1:990575-1005268 GCA_019455685.1 Philornis downsi
GATGGGCACTACTTTCAATGAATCATTTGTAAACATGTTTTCATAATAAAGTTGCATTTTTATAAAAAAAAAAAAAAATAACAGCAAGTACTTAGTTGCGCATCTAATAGTTTTTCTCTAGTGGAGATGATTGCTCAGATATCAGGAAAATAAATATTTAAACTCTCAAAATAGAGCTCTATTTGGATTTCATTCTGACTTACTCAAAATTCGAGGTTAACGTTCAGTATCTAAGTCAATATAAACTTTGATTTGGGATCCTATAAAGTGATTTCAAATTATCTGCATTGGTTATATTATCGAGCGATACTATCACAGATTTTACTGAATTGAACTTTGTGGGGAATGTTTAGAAAAAATACTATTTTTTCAAAAAATCGTTACTTTTTCCTGCAAATGTATTTCATAGCTTCCAAAGGTTTACTTTTGGACACAACACACTTAGACAAACGTACTCCCATTCATCGGAAAATGCCAAAAAATCACTCTGCAATTCGGATTGAATCTCTACACTTACCTCAAAACAGTGTCCCTGAATAAGTCTGTTGAGTATTGGAGAAACCACACAGTGCTAAATCAGATGAATACTGTGGATGAGAAGCGATTTTTGGCGAAAAGCTGTTGAAGAGCCAAAGCAGTGTAACATCATAACATTGAAATGATATTCCTTGTTGACGATTTGCCCCAGTGGAAAAAACTCTTAATGCACAACACCAAGATAATCAAAACAAATTTTTCGCATAACCTTAATTTTAGAGCGGCTTTTTCTCGATGTTTTCGGAACTGTTTCGTAGTAGCCAGAAATCGTCTTTTCACAGATTTTAACGGTGAGGTCCTTTTCGATAAAATTGATTGTTTTTGAAACTACGAGAGCGGTCGCAAAACTAGCTAACCTGACATATGGATTGCGCCAGTAATTAAAAAAAAAATATTTTGGTGAAAAGTGGTAACCGTATAAAACATACATTTTACGTTTCAAGTCGCCACGATGTTCAGTATTTTTATTTGAGCCTTCAGAAGTAAACGATCTCAGTGAATTTGTAAACACGGAAAAAATTGATTACCGTTATGTAATTCAATATTTCAATTTGAAAGGTCTCTTTCTCTTTCAATATTAAAGCCGAGCTAGATTCTACTTTGGGTGAGTCTGCTCCTTCGTCTACGACAGCAAAATATTGGATAGCGTAGTTTAAGCTAGGCTAGGCGTAGTTTAAACTAGCTGCCAAGAAAAACATCGAAGTTTTCGACCAATTGAGGTGTCCACGCCAGACACGGTTAAGAAAATCCACAAAATAGTATTGGATGATCGTCGGCTGAAGGTGCGTGAGTGAGCTGAAATGATAGCCATTTCAAAAAGTGCAACACATCGTATATTGACCGAAGATTTAAAGATGAGAAAGTTGTGCGCAAGATGGGTGCCGCGCTTGCTTTCAATAGAGCAAAAACAGCGTCTTGGAAATGCTGTACTAGACTGTTTGGCGATATCCTACCGTTTCACCATGGATGGGGCATGGACAATGGACTGAAATGGAATCTTGTCTAAAGAAGGCGAAGACGGTTCCATTTGCAGGCAAGATCATGGTGTTTGGTTTTTTTTTTCTAAATTTGCATGGGATTATTTTTATTGATTATTATGTGTTCACACATCCACTATTGGAATGACCAAAATTAGTGAATTAAAGTTTGTATTGCATCATTACGCACCGGATTTAGCTCCCGCAGACTATTTTCTGTTTCCAAACTTGAAAAAATTGTTCGGTGGTAAAAAATTTGCCAAAAATGAGGAAGTGAAGTCTGGCTATTTTAAGAAGTTTGACGGTTCTTACTATGAACAGGGTATAAAAGCTATTGAATACCGCTGGAAAAAGTGCATCGACCTAAAAGGAGATTATGTTAAATAATAAAAAAAACTTTTTGTGTCTTCTTAGTTAAATTATCAAGTTTTGTGACCGCTCTCGTATCTCTCAAAATGAAGTTAAATATCTGCTTTAAGAGACAAAATGATCAGTAAAGTTCTTTACTCTGAATCAAACGATTTTGAGCTCCAAATCTTTGATTTGCTGAACGTAGGTAGGTCATGGGTAGAGTTTCGGGGCACTCTTCTTCACCAAATTCCGTTCCGGCCTTCTTTGAACAGTTTGCCTTTTTAAAATTTCTTAAGAAATGTTCGCTCAAGGCATTCTGCAACATTTCAGTAGAAATTTTAATTCGTAATTTAAAATCAAGGTATTGAATATTTGTTAAGTTCAAAAATGGTAAAAACTAAGAGAATCGCGGAGAAAACATCCATAAATTTAAATTTCAGCGAACAATTCGTTACGAGAAAGTATCCGGTAAGGTTGGACCCTGTATGCGAATGTGTGACAATTTCAAAACAAAGCTTGAGATGTTTTAACGACACCATGAACGGAACCAGAATCTGTTTTCACACAATCGAGGTGAAGGTACAGCCAAAATAATGAACTTGGTCATTTAAAACAGCATCGATTACGACGAAGACTGTGATGTAGCGCGAGGTATGCAAGGACAATGCACTTTTTCGCACTTTTCTAACAACCATGGCAAAACTAAGGAATTCTGCAATAAATTATTTTCCATCACCGTATATCTGCCTTATCAAGCCTAAATACAATTCGAAATTTTAAAGAAATGGTTGGCAGGGAAGAGGTTTATTAACATTTATGTATATGGCCTGCTTATAACTGGTAGATACAATATATGATGTTGAAGAGAAATTACAATGAGAAATATAATTTTATCAAGAAAACTTAGCAGACAGTTGCGACAAGTTTAAGCAGAACAGCTTATATGATTTTTACTGCAGGCTAGGGTTCTCCGTGTCGTGGATAAAGTTTTGGTCCCAGGCATAGGAGGATAAACCGACTTTTGGACCATCCAACTTTGTGAACACAATTCGTAAAAGAATCACCTTGTGGATGGGGAAAAAACGAAATTCGGAAAAAAGAAAAAAGAAAAGTTCAAATTGCGAGGCATTGCAAATGGTCTTTATCAACCTACTCCTTTTTGCATCCCCCATACAAGTTGAACGATTTCCGAAACGTAATTTCTTTCATGTAAATTACACAAATTATAAATTTTTGTTTATTGTAATTATTTGCATTACTTGGTCGAATTTTAAAGAATCGACCAAATATCTATACAAGTCATCAATGTACTTGTACACACTTGTATGGTATTTGAAGATATAAAGACAATTTATTAAAAAGTTTTGGAAATTTGTTTCGGTCTCTGCTGTAAGATTTGAAAAAATGGGCCTGTCACTATACGCTAGCGACATCCTTATTGAAGAAATGTTTTGTATCAATATTACAACATCGAAATTATATTATTCTTGCAATGAGTACGTATTGAGAATAATTATTGCGTAATTTTAAGGCTTTAATAATTCTATTTCACCCTGCAAGGCAAAATGCAAACCACTAGGCTACAAATGTAATTTTTCTCAATTTTCCCAATTTCTTGTAGAATTAATAAATATCAATTTCGTAATTAATATAGTGTACTGGAAGACTGCAAGCTAATGTGTAATAAAACGAACAACTAAATTATACTCCAAGGATAACTCCTTTGGCATTTTTATACTCATACACACACACTCTCACATACTCGTAGTCACAGATGCATGCAATAACACTTTTCTACGAATTCCTGCACAAAACTGTCTCTATGAATATTTATAGATTACATTATAGATTAAACACAATTTCCGATTAAATTACAAATTAAAGACATAACTATAATTAAAGTATTATATTTCGAAAGTACAAGAAGATTCCCACAGAAAGTATACACGTACTCGCACATGTATAGGCAACACTCGTTTATATTAATTTATTTAGCTTAACAAGCAAATAATCTGGTTTACTTGTACGCCAAACTGCTCGTAATGTATCCATTAGAGATGTATGGGCAAAATATACAAAATGTTAATGTGGTTTGCATTAATTTATTAAAATGACAGCACAATTTAATTAAATTCTTTCTATAACGCCTTAACGTATGCTTCAGCCTAAACTGTTTGCTAACCTAGTTAGGCAAATGCCACAGCAACAATGCATGTGCATCAAAACACTTACCTTGCGAACAATCCGGTCCGGTCCAATGACGTTCACACACACACTGACCAGTTTCCAAGTCATATGTGCCATGCTCTGAACAACCGGGCAGACATTGATAGACCTGCTGATCAATGGTGCCACAATCTTCGCCCTGCCAGCCGGCCTTGCAGTAACACTGGCCAGCCACACATGTACCATGACTAGAACACAAAGGATCCAAGCAATCATCTATAAACGGGGAAATGAAACCAAGCACAGAAACAGGATGACAGTGAGAAAAAGGAGGAAATTTGTTTCTATATCATTATTATTATTATTATTATCGTTGTTGTTACGAGGACAACAAAAGCCAAAGGGATGTGTTAGTTTCAAGGAATATGCTGCAGATTGCCAATATTAGCATGTTTAGCACGTTCGGAAAAGGTCATTAAAATCAAAGTAAAAACATTAGATTGTTGTTAGGTGAAGTTAGTGCTTTCCAGCAACATATGTTGGCTATAACAACTTGCCATTGTTAACCGAGAAAGGAAACATTTAAAAACATTATAGCTATAACAACAAGACCGGGCAAACCCAAAAAACAAATTCATATTACTTTGATAACACACTAAAGTGCAAAGAGTTGTTGCAATGTTTTCCTTCGAAGGTAAATGTTTGTCTTGTGTGAAACTTTTCTGCCGTAAAGAAAAGCTCAACCACCCAACAAACAAACATATCTACTTCCTGCGACTGGGTCTCAAATCCGCTCCTCTTTAGCTTTGGTCCGAGTATGAGTACAGTGTTTATTTGGAAATAGTTTGCTTTTACTTACGTTGATCACAAAAAGGTCCCTTCCAACCACGTTCACAATGGCATTCACCTTCAATGCATCGGCCATGACTCGAACAATTCGGCACCTCACATTCACCCACAGGTATATCGCATTCGGAACCCTTCCAGCCCTCCTCGCAATGGCACACGCCACCACCATAATGACCATGAGCTGAGCACAAGACTGGACATACGCCTGCAGGAGAGAGAGAAAACATCGAAAAAAAGAAAGGATTTAGTTTATGCTTTTGTTTGTGTTCGTTTGTGAAAAGAAAAATAAACTAAGAAAAGCTCAACTCAACAACAAAAAGTTATTGCAAGTGTACACGACGTAAAAGGACACACGGTCGCCCATATCCACACAAACGTCCACGTGTGTGTGTGAATGATATGATATTGCAAGAAATTTGTTGAAAACAACAGCGTTCTTATTGTTGTTGCTGTTGTTTCCCCTTCTACTTTTCCTTTTCTACTTGAAAACTTCTTTCGGTATACACAAAAAGGTAGTTTTGAGAGAAAAACAGGTGACGATGACAGGTTTTGTTTATTCTCAATGTTTTTGCTTCCTTGTCCTGTTCCGCATCCTTGTTCTGCCATTTGTTGTTGCACAGACGGAAAGGTGATAAATAATGACTTTAAATTTCATTACAATAAGTAAACACAAACGTTGAGTTAACCCCTAAGGTATGCTTTGAAAAATATTTTTTAAAAAAATCCTTAAAATATGTTTAAAGTGCTAAATGCTGGGAGACATTAAAGGACGAATGACCCAATGCAATGATAAAGGAAATGGTTAACGAATTGCTGCACTCATTCCTTAAAAGTTTGGTGGCGGTTAAATTTAGTTGTTAGATCTTTTTTTAATTTTTTTTTGTTTTGGTTTTGAGAAAATAGCATTAAGGTAAACCAAAGTTAGTTTTCGAGTTTGCCAAAGCTGGCCGACTATTTGTGCTTTTTGTACTAAACAAACAATGTTCTACTATTTTTGTATACTCAAAATGGTATTGGCATGAATTTATCAACTTTTAATGTTTTCGTGCAGATCACTATGAATACAAATGGATGGTAAGGGACATCTCCGTGCACTAACTGAACTAGCCAAAGCGTTTATTTTTTTTTTGCCAGATAGTCAGTTTCTTGATTAGGAATCGTAATCGTTTGCTTCTTAGGAGCCTATAACTAAAACACAGACACATATGGACTTAAGCCTATTCTGGTTTCAACTTATATATGTATATTTAAATATAATAATAAAGTAAAGGGTGTCCCAACAAGAACGCAAGATTTAAATTTAGCGCCATTCGAAGTGTCATTGTTTGACATTTGAACAATTGTTATTGTTTGCTAGTAGAAGGTACGAGGTTAGTAAAAATGGAAAATTTGGAAACTTTGAACTCTTAGACGATCAATTCGTTTATAAATTAAACATATAAATTTTGTTACTGTTACAAAAAGACTTGAAAATTAATTTTCAGATTTACCGTTCTTCAGCAATTGAGACTCTTCGAGACTAAATCCAATTGAAAAGTTAACCTTGTTTCAAATGTCTCCTGGCTATGAAATATTGTCGTCAATCACAGTTTTCTGATTAAAAGCATGGTCGTACTTCCATCGGCGTGACCAATTAAACGACAACTTTTTACCACATTGCTGCAAAAAGCTGGCAATATTTTCTTCATAGAGTAATTGAACCTGTCTCCCAAATAAACAATTGACTTTTTATGCAAAATTAAACTAAAAAATAGAAAATGAGTTTTATCCTAAGGTGAAATACTATGCGAAGTACAATTTGCCTTTCCTGTGCCGATTTCCATCATGGCCATATATCTATCAGTCTTTTGAAACTCTATGTTACATATGAGAATATTCGAAACTATATATTAAATTTGAGAAATCTGAAATTTCTTTATCAGACCCTAAATAACTGATTTTTTATGCAAAACTATACAAAATATTAGGAGAACAATTTTGCCTGAATGTAAATATGAAAGTTATTTAAATTTTTCTCAATTACATATTATGGCGAGTACAGTTTATTTTAGTTTTGCTGGCTACAAACATATCACAGGCCATCACAGACTTTTGGAATTCTATACGGTCTCTTTCATAAAAATTTTTTTAACGTGTCGGTGCCAAAAGCTAGTTGATAATAGTTGGCTTTTTATGCTAAAGTAATAGTTTCTTAAGAATTAAGGCCACAGAATGTTTATTAGTACTATGTGGTTCCAGTGTCTCCATACAATGGCTTCGGTTCATTAGCATTTCCCTTTAAATATGTTGCCAGATTACAACTAATTATATAGATTTTTATTTTCAAAGGTAAACAATGCGTAGCCCTCCTTTTTGCTTGTGTCCTTTTTACCATCGGATTAACCTCGTTAGCACTGCAAAAGAGACAGGTATGAGGTTTCCGGCAAACGATACATTTTATAAAATGTACACATCCCATGGAACATCTTGGTTATCTGTTATTATAAAGGTCGAAAAAAAACCTGCTTCGGCTGTCATGCACTTGGAGACCGTAGACAACCACATTATTAAATTCCTTCACACAAACAATTTCTTCCTTCCTTCTTTGCTACATTCTCACAAATTATTTTTGATTTCTGTTAAAACGCCTTAAATCGTCGTCTTATTTATAACCACAAAATGTTTTACTTACTTTTTGAACAATCCACCCCTTGGTATCCATCGATGCAATCACATTTACCCAGATAACAACTGCCACGTCCCGAACAATCATTGGGGCAAGTTGTGCTAACACCTTCTGCCTCCTCGACAATCAATGTTACGGAATGTGAGACCAATTCATCATTGTAAACGGAAATAAACCATAAGCCGGTATCCAAATATTGCAACAGTGAAACGTTCACCATCATTGTGTCCATGTCCAATGCCGGCAGACCGCCATCCATACCGGCGGCTGAACGTTTGTCGCGATGCTGGCGATATCTTAATCGTTGAGCATATTGTTTGCCAGCATCCAGAGGGGTTTCAATGTCTCCCGCATATTCGAAGGACGCGGATGATGATTCAAATGAATCGTTGTTGTCATCATCAGCATCACTTAAATCTACATCATCCTCATCCGACTCAAAGCTATCGTTGCCATCATTAAAGTAATGACGCCGAGCTGCTGTCGAATAACTCAGACCACTGGGAGACAAACGTTGCAAATGTTCCGCGGACATTTCCACTGATAAATCGCTGACATTCTCATCGAAGGTGCTATCCTTGTACATGGAACCATTCGCACTGACAACACTGCGTCTGTGGCGTAAATGACTATCGACGCGACCGCCTTTGATAAATTCTACAAAATCGTATTGTGTAACGGACGGTGCAACATTGCGACGGGAATAAACGGCGAAATTTGCACCCCACGGCAAAGTGAAATTGAAACGGACAAAGGCTGGATGTTTGTTGCGGAATTCCAAAGTCCAAAATTGATACGCTGGTATATTGGCATGGTATAGCTCATTGAAGTCCTTCAGCTCGACAACTTGTGGCCATTTTAACAACGGCTGATGATGATGCTGCTGCTGTTGCTGTTGCGCTGTATACGATTGATCCTGTAGATGTGGCAGTGTGGCATCTTGACCCAACATTATGTTACTGTTTATACCAAGACCTATTTGTTGATTGATGCTGTGTGGCTGCTGTTGCTGCAACAACAGCTGCTGTTGATGCTGCAATTGCAAAGAGGGTGCCAAATTCTGAAAACCCGCCACACCGCCGCCCAGGCCGACGCCAGTGCTAGCGCTATGATCCGAGGTACTGGTCTGTATCGATTCCTCCGTGGGATAGGCTGTGGGTTGTAAGCTATTGCCATTGAGTATGTTTGTTTTAGCATTGCCATGTAAATCATGCGGTTGCGATTTAACATCTTGGACTAGGATGCAGTTTGTGGTGTCCATGTTGGGTTTCATAGAGCTTACAGCTGGAAATATACAAAAAAAAGGAAAGAGAAACATGAAACAAAATGTAGTCTTTAGTGTTAGCTACAAACATTTCATTTTATACAATTTTAAGCTTAGTTAGCAAAAAAGAGCAATGATAAATATGTATAGTTTTTATATATATATATAAATATTAAGGCTAAGTGTTCACATTGTATGTGGAACAGTCACAGCCATCACATGGCAGTAAATCAGTCTCCATAGTGAGTGCAGCAAAAACAGAAATCTGCTTAGCTGGCAAAAGTTATTAACATATGCTAATGTATGGATAGATATCATCTCATACCAATACCATGACTGAACAGCGCACTTATAAAACCAAAACCAGAGCAAATTTGGCATATAAATCATGGGGTTGCGATGAAAATTACTTGTCGAAGCAGAATGAAGCTATGCAGTGGAACGTGCGCTTCAAATGCGCCAAAATGTAGGCAATAGTTTTTGTTATAAACGATTTCACACTCAAAGTGTACATATTTTACAAAACTTTGCCAATAAATGCTAAAGACACTGTTCGATATTCAACCGAACCAAAATGAACGTAGTGAATGTAGTACTAAAGCAGCATTTGGTGAAATCGAGCACGTTTATTTTGCAAAAAAAAAGAAACTAAAAGCAGAAGACCCTGCAGAACAATAAAGGAAGGTCCTTTAGCTACTTTTTTTTAAGTATGCACAGCTGAAGCTATACGCAAATCGCTTCTCTCGACGTTTTTTCTTTTCTTACGTGGCAGCATATATCATCATTTTTCAGTCATGTTTTACAAAGTTATTGATATAAATTTCAGTACTCCAACCATAACCACCACTCCCCGCGGGTTGAATAAAGAACCGTTTTGCTATTTTCGCTTTTCTTTAGGTTTGAACCATTTGATCCTTATTCTCGTTAAGGATGGTTACCAAGCAGTGGCCTGGTTTTCATAAATAGCTGTTCGGAGTGTGAGGGCATTTCATTCTTTTCTGTTTTATTGCGCATAATTTATTATATGGTAAAATCAAACGTTCAGCTACTGAAATGCAAACTTTTCCCCTTTTTGGTGGCCCATTTATACGCCATTCAATTTTATTTGTTTTAAAATTTCTTTTGACAGCCCCTGAGTTAGCGCGGCTTCACAGTGAAGAGGGGTCTATTTCCACCTTCCGCAATATTCTCCACACTAAAAGCAAACAAAAATATTTATGATTGTTTTCCATAAAGAGCGTGGAAGGTCAGGCCAAATAACATAAATACGCTTTTCCGTTATTTCCCACCAAATTGGCTAATGCGGGTGGCGTCAGGAGAACCGGATATGGGAGCTAGAACTTTGGCAGTTTTGACCAGTGCGTTCATCCGTCTGTCTGTCTGTGTGTCCGCCAGTCTATCTGGCTGTCAGACTTTCGTTCGGTGTTTGTTCACGTTTTTTTTTTTTTAGGTTGAACGGAAGTGTGTCAAAAGTTTAATATTTATTTTTGTAGTTTTGTCTGTATATTCTCTACGTTATACAAAATGTCGATTCTTTTGCTTGGGTTAATATTTTATTTAAGCCAATATTTGTTTTTTTTTTTTTTTGAGCTAAATGCAAAAAGATATTTTATATTCTCGCTGAAGCGCAAAAAGATGAAAAAAATAAAACATAAATTCGTAATAAATCTCATTTTAATTGAAAACGAATACCGAATTGAAATATGATGACGTTGTGTCAGAAAACCAAAATTTGTAAATTTATCAAATCATATTTTGGGCCAAAAAAAATTGAATCATATTGGAATAGATGTCCGTGAAGAATATATAATTGCATTTTTTCGCCACAGATGAGAATTTAATAAATTTGGTTGGCTAATTGGTGAATGGCTAATAATAGCCGATACTTGAAAAATTCAATATATGAAATGTTGCTATAAAAATATATGGTTTTATTAAAACAAGGTGCGTAAGTTGTACTCGAAGCTAATGAATCAAAAAAAGGATGGAACGAAATAATGATGGAGTCGGCAGTAGAGTGCATATTGAGATAGTTCATTGTGAAAATTGTGAAAGAGATAGATACAAATATGTTGGTCAGAAGCTTCACTACGCAAACCACGAAATGGAATTTAAATCCACCTTCAGCGCCACATATGGGAGGTGCATGGGAGAGGCTAGTTAGATCGGTTAAATCAGAGCCACACTGCCCCCGACTACTATAGTTTTTGTCCTGTATATTGTACTGAGTAGTATTACAAAGTATATTTAAATTCGACTTAGCGTGAGAAATCAAATCAGTTTGTAGCGCACTGTGAACACAGAATATATCATAGGCCATGGATGCAAAAACGAATTACGTAATTTATATTTTGCTTACAAATTTTCTTTTCATTAAAGTTTGATCATGCATTGTATTAAGAAAAACTTTAAGAAAAACTTTTCCCTCAAAACTTTGTATCTCAAAGAGTATAATTTTAATGTCTTTTAAATTTCCCCCACAAATAGTCATACATATTTTCATAAGAAATCATTCAAATTGTGGAACGAAGTGAAGAACTACTACTGTATAAACTAGCGGAGCGGAGCCTTCCACCTACTAACATATTACTTCCAAAGAAACTGTAAATTCTCCATTTCAAATTTCACATATAAACTACAGACACCTTAGCGTTGTCAATCATTTTATCATGACTTCGCCACAACAAGTTTGTTGTTCACCTTCATGTTAGAGGACAGTCAGTGTATGAGAAAAACAACTAACCACGGGCAGCGTCTGTGAGGCATCTCAAAATAACTTTTAAATATTTATATAGCGTTAAATCTATTAAGGAGTATGATATTTCTATAAAAGGATTTTTTGTTTGCACATCTTCCTCTTCGCATATACAACTACAGACTTTCCTACGTCGTCTTTTACTTCTAGCCATTGTTTGCTAAGTCTATTTGCTTAAGTTTCTTCGTTCTATTCAGCAAACAGCTACTTTTAGCTCTCTTTTTTCTCGTCACCCCCTGCCATTGTACAGTTGCTTTTCTTCTCATCGTCTTCTTATGGCTTCTAAGTAATGAAAAACTTTCCAATGGGAAGAGAAAAACTTGTCTTCACGTCCATTATCCACAGTCGTCGGTTGTTTAGAATTTGGGATATGTTTTTCTTTTGTTTTTGTGTTTCGTCCTGTTTCTGCCACTTTTGTAGTTTGGGAAATTGATAATTTTTCTCTGTTGTATAGATGAATAGAAGTAGTTGTTGTCTTAGCAAAACTTCTCTTTAAGCCATAAAGTAATGAGCTGAGAAGTCATGAAAGTGTCAGTTGCAAGGGAGTGGTCGCTCAGGCTTAGTACTGCAAGTATGTAGAAAGTAGACAGCATTTGACCTAAATGGATGGGTGTGAGGATGCATATATACACATTCAAACGTAGTTATTTTCATATTCAATATGAGTTTTGTAATTTAATGACTTTGAGAAAGAAAACACACAAATGAGCAGTTGCTAGAAGTTAGTGCATTGCTATTCATATTTCAGGATAATAACTTAGGCCATAGAGAACAGAGCACATAAGAGAAGGAAGTAGTTATTTTAAACCTTGTATCGTGACGAAATCATGTAGTGGCACAGTCGACCCCACCTAGGAGTAGCTCTCACTGGCAACTTTAATCACAATGTTGAGATTGAGCAAGGACCAAAGAAAAGGAGAAAATGTTCATCAGCCACACAAGTACCAACAAATGCAAAGATCTGCTAGCGCCATCATGCGGCAAAAACTTATCACAGCTTCTAGTCTGGCAGTAGACCTTAAAATCTATAAAAGAAGTTAAAGATTATACCACGGTAATCGGATTTCATTATTATTCGATCGAATTTCAACAAATCAATCGATCTAAAGGAATGTTTCATGTACCACAAACCTGCTACAACGGCAGCAGCCAAAAAATGTGCAATCAATGAAATTCGACGTATTTAATAATATTAATCTCAACAATGACACATTTTTCAAATGTTGAATATATTTTTAAAAAAATTTGAAAAGGAAACATTAAAACAAATGGCGATATCCGAATTGGAATATTATTTAATTTCGTTTCTTTAGCGGAGAAAACGGTCTGATGCCAATTTTCGAAATATGAGAATTGTATTTCCAAATATTTTGCTTGATTCTTTTTAATTGCAAATTTACCATGATACCAATATTTATCAAATTTGATCAGAACCATAACTGCTTGCGGTTAGTTTCCGGTTATTTGAATCTATTTTTCAATGTTGTGTTTAATTTCTATATGGCAACATGAAACATTTTTGTATTAAAAACACTTTTTCAAGCCGATATAATTCCAATCCAATAATAATTTGAGAGCTTCAAGGTTACAAAAATTTTGCGGTTTCGGCATTCGTATTGGTCGTATGGTTTTCGGACAAAATTTTCAGGGCACACTTTAAACAGCAAGCCTTGCAACCGGTCAATGTGTGAAGCACACAACAAGATTTATTTTCAACTTCAGGCAAACGCCAAACTAAAACTACCCAACTAAACTACTAAACTAAACTACCCAACTTACGGACAACTAATCGTTTAAAAGAAAGTTTTAAGTAACTTTTAAACAATATCTATTCTCTAGCAATAATATCTCTTCTAAGATTTACACCTTCGTCATTTTGCGTTGGCTGAGTCATGTTATGCGGATGGACCTAAACAGGGCGACCAAAGCTCCGTTGGAAGGACCAGGTTTTTGAAATACTGTCGAAGCTTGGTGTGATGAATTGCAGGAGAAGCGCTTGGAATTATTTTCTACGGGCGACGTATAATAGATAAGGATGTATATTTCAGTCACCACGTAAGAAGAAGAAAAAGAAAATTGACACTTTTTTACTATTCCTCCGCCTTTCTGTCTGTCTTCCTCTCTCTCATTCTCTCTTTGTATTGCTCTCTTATGAAAAACTTCATTCCATCCATATATAAAAGTGTGATTCTAATTTTGTGACAGCTTAGTAACAACTGGAAAGCTTAAATATGGTTATAAGAAAAATAGTACGAATTTGCCTAAATCGTGGCACAGATGCTTGAAACCTTCCTATTGCATCAAACATCCGAGTTGGTTTCCATTCAATCCAATGAGTTTTTCGTATTAACACTAAACTTTCAAATTTCAAAGCGTACATTACCGCAGAAATATCCTAAACAGATTTGCCTTCCAACATACGATTACTTCAACTGTGAGCATACGAGGTATCCATAAATAAATGTGAATAAATTTGCACAAAGTTAACTTCGCTTTGTTTTTGTTGATGTTGCTTGATTTTTATTAAAAAAATTCTACGGCAATATATTAATTCAATCTTTGTTTTTACTTCAAAACCGCTTTAACTTAAATGTCCATTCGCAGCAAAATCCAATAAAAGGTATATTAAAAATGTTCGCCATGGAAACTTAATGTCAATAACGTTTACCATTCCCACTGTCCTTCAGAAAACGAAGAATCAGAAAAGCCTTGGAATTCCCTGCGCTTCCCTTTTGCAACGACCACAACCGAGCAAATAACCTTCAATCAATTTTATTTTATTGCAAAAATCTTACAGCCGTATGATGGCAAGGACCGTATGAAGGCTGGATCCTTTGTTCTGGCCCACTGCAAACAATACTTGTTTATATGCTATGTTGCGGGTTGTTTTATGACAGCCCTTTATGGTGATACGACTGTATTTACAAGGTTGTAAGTAAATGTGTGTGCGTTTTCTTTACGTTCTCTAAATAAAAACTTTTTTACTTAAAGTAAACATTTTGAACAAACATTAACACCATTTATTACTGGTGCAAACACAACAAAGACTTTGACACATACAGCCACACACAACATACACAAGCACACACACACACTAAGGCGCGCAAAAGAAACACATCAACATTTGCC
>JAHXMU010000080.1:1005668-1046452 GCA_019455685.1 Philornis downsi
ATTAGGATCGTTAATTTTATAGTCAAAGTCTAGACAAAATTCAATTATTTTTATCTATCATGTTCCGGATTATCCGCTGAAAGTGTCTATTCAATATGATAACTTTGTATTCAGCTACATTTAATCAATTACTTTTGATGCCAGGGAAATTCCAAAGTTTCTAGAGGTTGTAAACAATAAATGGGTTATCTGAAAAATTCAATACAAAACTTTTTCTTTGTATTATAGTGTAATGGCTGTAGTCGTGGCAAATAAATGGTCATTAAGCTGGCAAGAAGAGACTTCTAATTGATTCTAACTAAAACTAACATATATATTTCGCCGTGATCAACGACTTTGTAGACAGGATAATTCTAAAAATGAAGATTTGTTTCAAATAGTAAACTGTGTTACACATTCTGGAATATAACCTTAAAAGTAAATAATTGTTTGTGGACATTTCAGAGAATTTAACGCAGTTTTTTAAAACTTGTAGTAACTTTCTAATGTTTTTATCAATTTCTATAAAATCTACAGACAGGAAACGATCGATAAATGTAATTTTTTGATCAAATAAAATCTATCAAATTACGATACATTTGGCTCACCAATTTTTTTGATAGTGAACTGTTAATAATAGCTTCATTACTCATACACAGCATATTGAATTCTTTGAGAATTTTTATGATCACTTTCACCAGTTGCTTTCTACTCAGCAGACTACCGGTTGGATTCAGGAGTGATACACGTGTTTTGTCCATTATCCTAAACTACATACAAAATTTTCCTCTTATTGCACCAGAACTGATGCAAGCTGCACGGTTAGTTGGAAACGTGTTAACCCTACAGGAAACACTTTTCTCCTGTCCAAATTTTTATGTACGCATAGTGAATACATTGGTTCTTAATATCTTTTCAGCTTCTCTTTTCGGCGAGAATAATTTTCGGAATAATTTATGATTTTGCATTTATTTGTTTTTCATGATTTATGGTGCAACCAGTTCTCTTACATTCAGTACCATCTGTGTCGGTACGATCTCGGTTTAAATCGGCAAATCATCTACAATGGACGAGGGAGAAGAATCGCCGTAACATCTTTCAAGCCATTGCTCAGTTTGCCCGTTGTTGTTTTCACTTCTTCCATTGTGTACGAGGTGTTCTCAAAAACTAAGGCGAATTTTCAAATTTCGCGGGCTACGTATATTCGACTTCCGCTTATTATTTTTTTTATGGTGGTTCAATCGTCTCGAAGATATGGGTACATGTGGAAATGGAGCATAACTTAAGTGATCTGTTCAATTGTTTGTACAAACTAGTTTACATTGGCTAAAGCGGTGGAAATATTGATAGATATTAAAATACTTTCAAGTGTTGGTAACTGCTAAAAAGCTGCCAAATTGGTATCTAGTACAGCCACCTACATACATATATATTTTTAGAGCAGTGATCATCACGCCCGATTTTGGCAAAACTTTTGTGAATTACTGAAAAATGATTTTGGAAACAAAAGTTAGGAAGCTTTCGTTCTGTGAAGCAGAAATCTCTGAATGTGAATCCTTTACTGAGCATAACTATTAGGTGCGCAACTAAGTTTCCGCTGTTTGACAGTAGATGGCGCCAGCTGTAAGTGCTAGTCAATTCCGCCATAATCTAAACTCCATGAGCCATGCTTAGGCATGTGGTAAACATACCGCCTCGACACAATAGTGATTTTCTTTCCAAGTCATATTCTTTTGGTTGTGTGAATATGTATGATTTTATGCCAAATAATCTCCATATGCGGGAAGTATTGATTTTCTTCTTTCAATCAAAGAAAACGCTGTCTGAAGCTATCATCAAAACGTTTACGAAAATGCTGCTTCAAGTGAAACGATGTGCCGAGATTGGTTCCGTCGCTTTAAAGACGGTGATTTTGATATTGACGACCATTCGCATGAAAGAAGACGAAGGCACTGAAGTGACGGCATTGTTTGATTGGGATCCGTGTCAAAAGCAGTTAGAGCTTGATTCAGTATTAGGAGTTACTCGCCGCCAAGCCATTTCCAAACGATTGCAGGCCTTGGGAATGATTCAAAAGCAAGGAACATGGGTTCTTTATGAGTTGAAGCCAACGGACGTTGAGCGTCGTTTTTCTCCTGTTAACACCTGCTTCAGCGACAAAAAAAGGAAGGGTTTCCTTCATCGTATTGTAACGGGTGATGAAAAATGTGGGCTGCCCGGTCATGTTTCTACGTCGTGACATCGGATGAATATTCACGCTGCGGAGGTAATGCTCTGTGTTATTTATTACGAACTGTCGAAACCAAGTGAAACAACCACTAGGGATCGATATCCACTTCAATTAATGCGACTGAACCGAGCTCTGCTCGAGAAACGCCCACAATACGCGGAGAGGCAAGAAAAAGTGATTCTCTAGGGTGACAAAGCTCGGCCCCGCGTGGCCAAGCTCGTTAAAACATCCCTGTAAACGCTGAAATGGGAAGTCTTACCCCATTCGCCATATTCTCCAGATATTGCGCCGTCCAATTATCACTTGTTCCGTTCGATGGCACACGGTCTGACTGACCAGCAGTTCCACTCATATGACGACATCAAGGAATGGCCATAAAAGATGAAAAGTTTTGCCGTGACGGAATGTGGCCTTTGCCAGAAAGATGGAAAAAACTGGTAGCTAGCGACAGGTAATACTTTCAATGAATCGTTTGTAAACATGTTGTCATAACAAAGTTGCATTTATACACTAAGTTACGCGCCTAATAGATGTAGTGAAAATTTGCGGTTTTGTAGTTATATACAAAGCCTTTGATTTTCATTATTACAGAACATTCGATATTTTAGCCTACGATTTGTTCACATATGCCCTCAAAAGTAAGTAAAAAAAAAATTCAACACAAATTATAATAATGGAAATTCTTAAAGGGACCAAAGAGATCGTAGTGCAAGATAGTGTATTGCGTTTTGTAAAATTTATTTGCCGCTAGAGTTCCTCTCTAGAGGAATTCCATTTCCATTATTATAACTTGTGTTTAAATTTTCCAACGCCTTTTTGTTCTCAATTGTACTCGAACAAAATGTATTTTCTACAAAAACTTTATCGGACAATAGATATCAAATACAACACAACATCGAAACTGAAAATAAACCTACAGCTCATTGCATAGTTTTGCCTTCCCACTACAGAATACATTTTAAAATATCATTTAAAATATTCGAAATTTTAATTGTGTTCGCTCAACTTTTACTGTTAGTGCTAACAAACAGCTTTTCATTAATGACCTAATTTAATGTTCTGTCTATTAATATACTACATAATTGAGTTGGTTGTGCAACAATTCTATTGTGTGTTTTTGGAAAATATTTGAAATTTTAAATTTAAATAAATTATATAAATTTGCAACAACTAATTATAATTTTATGGAATTGGAAGAAGTTGATAATAAAAACAAATTGTTTAAAAACAATTAGCTTATACAAATATTGTTTCGAAATTCGTTACAATACCAAAGAGTTTGCAAATAGCTTTAAGTACGAGGCTGGGTCAAACAGTCTGTTCTCAATGTATCACCAAATGGTGATGGCTACAAATGCAAAACGTCCATGTGATAAACATAAACTAGGAGTGAAAATATTGCAATTCTTGCAATAGTTTATACTAATATATTGTTATTATATTCGATGAGTACGGAGTGACGATTACCCTAATTCCATAGCCAAAAAATTTGCAGTCAAGCCAGGGAAACTAACCAAATTCGAAACGTGCAGCGCTCTTATAACTGCTACAAATAATGCTACATTTGGGCCTTGATCCATTAGAGACAATAATTTTTTAAAATAATTTTGTACTGTTAGCTTATATTAACATTTTATTTGGTATAACCGACTGTTTGTTTTACCGTAAAACTGACAGTCGTGCTACGACAACCTAAACTATCTTTGAGAATTGGCCACAACATTTTGATTTAGTAAAAACTTCCCAGAATGTCATTCGATTCTTTTAACCTGCCTAAAAATTGTAACATATAAGGGCAGAAAAAAAGGGAGACATTTTGCATGTTTGAATTTAAGAAAGCCATTCGCGAAGGTTGATCGAAACGGTCTATTTAGTTCTAAAGAAACAGCAAGCAACATTAGCTAAGGAAAAAAAATTGCTTAAACTTGCTATGCGAAGACTACCATTAATCTGGGAGCGTAATTTATTCATGTCTTTTTGCAGTTTAGCGCTCATATCTGACAATTCCCTGTGGCTCCAAAGAACGAAATGTTCCTTCAGTAGGTTCTGCAGTTGTGTTGAACTCATTAGCTGCTTCATTCACCAATACATTATCAATGTCGATATCATATTTATGTAATTGTGATATTTATTAACTAAATGACACGAGTTCAAGAACTACTGAACGAATTTGTCACAATTTTTAAAGATTGAAATATTAATGAAGTTTAGGATCATTTGAGGTTTAGTTCAGTCAATAAGATGGTTACGAGTCGCTCTCCCTGATCATCAATATCGATCTGTCTCGTATGGTCGTTATTTTCACGTAAGGTCGGTCAAAAGCAACAATTTCAGGAAATTGTGAATGAGTTCGTCACAATTGTATCAGGTTCAATTATTTGCCCCACATTTGATGGAGTTGGGTATCGTTTTGGTTTGTTCGATAAATTCTACCGTTATGTGAAGCTCGTCCAATATTTTTCTAGCTCATAACTTTAAGATAATAACGCGGCGTGACTCTCTTGAATAAGTTGTAAATGCCAATATGTCGCTTATGTTCGCTATAGTACGTTCAAGTATGTTCATCATGTTTGATGTCACTTTGGTTTGGTATCATTTTGACTTCTGTCTATGCTATTTACCATTTATTACATCCGGTACTACAAAGGCAGAGCACGTTTTCAGGCGCATTACAAATCTTTTCTTCGAACATTGAATACTTTTCGATTTATCAAACCTACAAGACAGTCTGAGAATACAGAATTACAACCTCAGTTGCATCTAATCTATATATGGTTTGAAATCAACACCATTCCGTTTTCTATTTCATATCTGAATGAAACGAAAAACATAAGTACACAGCCTACTTTTAGGAGTAATGGAACCACTCCAGCAAACATTGGAAATATTATGCGTTATCTTATTTACATACACCGATTTTCCGACAAATGGTTTGATATCGCAGTTTGACAAATAGTATTAGATGGATTCTTAAATTGGAAACGGGTTTTCTAAGTTGATTCTTCTTGCCGAGATATCCTGTGTCAAAGAACGCATAAAGCTCAACTTTAAGCGTGCTTTCAAAGCGAATTTAAGTGAATTGTGAGAGATATTTATTAATGAGATGTGGAAAACTGCAATAAGTTGCTGTATTTGAATTTCATATTCATAATATTTTGAAAGTAAAAAATTTTCTGAAATTTTATTAAAATGTACATTAAAACCGTAACAGCTCTTAAAAGTTTTTTGTTTTTTTAGATCTATCCTAGGCTGTTTCCAGCCTAATAGCATTTCTGAAATTTTTAGGCTAAAGAATAATTTTGTCTTCAAAAAAAATAATTGCAAAATTAGCGCTGTCCCAATATTTCACAGATTTTTACGAAAAAAAGCGGATTTTTATCATAGGGAAAAAACGTCAAACGCTTGATTTTATAATCACGCTATATTGTGATTGTACTCGTATACTTATAATATAGATTTCATAAAAAATCATAAAATTGTAAATATTTTACCGACTTTTCGCCCATAGCGTTCCCTTGTCTTTCCTAAAGGAATTCAAATTTGAAAAAAACGTAAAAAATCAATAAATTTTAAATATTTATTTTAAGTACTATGTATCTAAATCGGAAGCAAATTTGAGTACTCATCATCGTTCCGGATTTAATTTTAAAGAAAATAATCTTTCTAAAAATGGCATAATTGTTTTAAAACATGGCAGTCGGTTCATCGCCGTGCACAAGAACTGGTACTTTTGTAGATTTCAAGTTGGCAAATTTTGTGTCGGCACTTGGATCTGCAGCCGTACAAGATACAACTGACCCAGGGGCTCTACATTAATGACCATAGACAACACCGTTTGTTCGCTGATTGGATTGTGGAGTATTTAAAAGAGAACCGTAATTTTGGAAGAAAAATTATCCTTGGCAAGTGCATTTTGGATGGGACGATGGCAACCCAATGCGTTCATAAAAAGTTGATGTTTGGTATGGATTGAGAGCGGTGACATTATTAGGCCGAACTTGCTCAAAAACGACGTTGATGAGGCCACTATCGTCAACGATGCCTGCTATAGATCAATGGTAACCAATTTCTTTTGGTCAACATAACCTGGACCATGGACGGTTAGGTTTATGCGACAAAGTCGTTGAAAGCTGGACATCTCGGATCTGTGTCACCGTGAGAAACCGCGGCAGGTATTTGAACGATGTTATATTCCATATATACAATGGCTTTTCAAATAGAAAAAACGAAGTGTGTTACAAATAGCATGTTTTGTTACATTTGAGTATCGGCCCACCATGAGTTACAAACAGTTTTTGTATCGGAAAGAAAAATTCTTAATATCTAATATTCATTACAGTCTTTTTGTGGCCTCTCGCCTTTATTAAGGAACTTTAAGTTTCAAATTTGTACGTTCCTATGATTCCTTTAGGTGCTGTTTATTTAAATTTATTATAAAATAGTGTATTCTCCTTTCCATTTCGCTATCCTTTGCATTTATAAATCAACCTTCTAGTACCGGTAACGTTTTCCCAAAAATCATTTAATCATATATTTATGTACGAAAAATATGGTTGTACGACGTATAAAGTAAATCAACATAAAATCTTTTGCATCTGAAAAAAAAAAAATTCCTAATCAATTTTAATGATCAATCAATCAATTTTAATGAAACCAAAATGACATACATAATGTACTTATATGTCGCATGCAATCACATCTGCCATTCATTACCTTTTTATATCTTACTGAAGGCTAACGCATAAAGTTTACGAGAATATCAAACACACAGTTTTTTCCAATTTCTCCCATTCACTCGTCTAATGAAGTAAATCATATCATTTGCAAAATTATAATGATTATACGGTATGAACTTCAGTATTTTCCTTCGTTGCCCCTGTTGATGCTATCAAATGAAGTTTAATTAAAAAACACGCTATCGCAATAAAGTTCATACAGTGAGTGCATCTTTGTATGAATGTTTATTTTTATTTCTCCCAAAGGTATACAAATCAACATTTGTCGATAACGGAGATGAAATCGGGTATGTTGTATGTTTGCTTTGTGGAAAAACAAAATTTCCGAAATTAATTCAACCCCTGGGGTGGTAAAAACACAAACCACAACATTAAAATAACTTAAGTATATGAACAAATATGTCAGGCCGGTCGATAAATAAACAGTCAGATTGACGAGCGAGCGAGAACACATTGTGATGTACAATTGATTGTAAGATCAATACTATTAAAAATATTGACGTGTACTAAGCACTTAATGACACTCCTTTTTAATGAATCCAATATGTACAAACACAAATGTTTTTTGGTTAACCAAATTACGAAATGTGGTCTACTCATAGTCATCGTTTTTTTATGTTGTTCCCAATGTGTTAGTAACAACACGCATGCATACCACACAATACATTAAGGGTGATAATAATAGCGTTCTGTGGGGGATGTGTGTATACGTTTCGTTTTTATTACACACATATACGAGTATACACACATCAATTTCATTAAATGAACTTTTATTTAATCGAACTCCTCCACATGATTACCACCAAGTGTCCCCCTAGTCAGGGTGAAAAGAGACAAAGTAATTAGGAAGACAATTCCCTGCACAACTAAACGTTAATGCAAACACATTACCGCATGGAAAACTTCTATAATTTTTAGCTGTATGTATGTATGGGTGCGTGTGTGTGTGCTAGTGAATGTGTGTGTTTGTTCTTTATTCTCTACACCATTCACTCCAAAGATCCATATCGTTCCTCGACGATATTGTCTCTAAGACTTGTATACGTTTGTGCTACATACGTAGAACTTTGAAACATTTTAACTAATTAGCTTTAAGTATAATTGAAGGACATCGTTAAATATCTCTATAGTATTGTTAGCATTCAATAAGGGTCTTTATTTCTTCGCAACCAACGTTCTTTTTAATAGTAAAATATTGATTTGACCCAGATTTTTTCGGGGGTAGGGAGGGATGGCAGACACTCCACTCGTTTCGTTTACGATTTCAAGATATATGAAATAGGGTTGTTGATATTCCTTGTGAGGCAGTAAAACATTTAAGGGCGTTGTTTTGGGGGAAATTGTTGGTGTTTACGCTTTTACCGGTGGTAGGAAGTGAGGACAACAAGAAAGTTTCAAGGATATTTTCAACAAGTACAAAAAAAAAAAAAAAATCAACCAAAGTACACCCATCAATGGAATGAAAAGGAAATAAACGTATGAGAATATTCTCGTAAAACTTAAAAAGGTTTTATTATAGAAATAGGTGTTATGTAAGACAAAAAATTTAATCCAAAGGAGCCTTTAATTTGTATGATTAACGATTTACAGGGGTAACTTAGTTTTTCTTTATAAAAATGCATCTTTATTACAAAAACATGTTTACAAATGATTCATTGAAAGTAACGCCCATCGCTATCTGCTCCTTTTTCCATCTTTCTGGCAAAGCTCGAATTCCGTCACGGTAAAACTGTTAATTTTTTGAGTCAATTTTATGAATTTGCCTTAAAAAGAGTTTATTACAGAAATACGTGTTATGTAACAAAAAAAAAAAAAGAAAAAAAAATTAATCCAAAGGAGCCCTCAATTTTTATAATTTACGATGCACTCATTTCTCGCTGTTTTTTTTTTTTATAAATATTATGAAAATATGTTTACAAATAATTCATTGAAAGTAGTGCCCATTACCAGCTACTACTTTTTTACATCTTTCTGGCAAAGCCCGAATTCCGTCCCGATAAAACTGTTCTTCTTTTGAGACTATCCTGGTCAGTCAGACCGTCTGACATCGAACGGAACAAGTGATAATCGGGCAGCGCAATATCTGGAGAAGACTTGCTATGGGGTAAGACTTCCCATTTCAGCGTTTCCAGGTAGGTTTTAACGGGGATGCCTACTTGAGGCCGAGCGCTGTCATGCTAAAGAATCACTTTTTCATACCTCTCCGCGTATGGTGGTCATTTCTCGTGCCTAGATCGGTTCAATCACATTAATTGAAATCAATACCGATCCCCTGGGATGGTTTCGCTTGTTCGTAATAAATAATACCGACCTAGCCCCATCAAATACGGAGCATAACCTTTGCAACGTGAATATTCGACAGGGGTGACGACGTAGAAGCATGAGCATGACTTTCTTTTCTTTGGATTGCTGTAATGAATCCATTTTTTATCACCCGTTGCAATACGATGAAGAAACCTCTTCCTTTTTTGTGACTGAAGCAGTTGTTCACAGGCGAAAAAAACGACGCTCAGCGTCCCTTAGCTTAAACTCATAAGGAGCCCTAGTTCCTTGCTTTTGAATTATTCCCAACGCTTGCAATCGCTTGGAAATGGCTTGGCGACGGATAACTCCTAATACTGAAGCAAGCACTACTTGCGGTTGATACGGATCAAGCAATGCCATCAATTCAGTGTCTCCGAAGGTCTTTCGTCTTGCTTTACGCGAACGGTGGTCAAATCAAAATCACGGTCTTTAAAGCGACGGAACCAATCTCGACACGTTTTCTCACTTAAAGCAGTGTCGCCGTCGTAAACGTTTTGAAGCTCTCGATGAATTTTAATCACCATTTTTTTCGATTGAAAGAAGAAAATCAATATTTCCCACATAGGACGATTATTTGGCACAAAATCATACATATTTACACAACCAAAAGAATATGACGTCAAAAGAAAATCGCTATTATATCGAAGCGGTATGTTTACCATATGCCAAAGCTTGGCTCATGACGTTTAGGTTATGGCAGAATCGACAAGCACTTACAACTGGCACCATCTATTGGCAAACAGCGGGAAATTAGTCGTGCACTTAATATTATTAGAGTTTTTAATCTGTAGATCTTCAAAGAATAACCAAAAATGATTTGAATTTTTAAGATTATTTTGCTGCTTGTGCAATTTCGCTGATAGTTGTACAGAATAATTTAACCTTAAACTGAGAAGACAAATCACATTAAAATCACAGTGAATGTGGTTGCCGAGAAATTTTTATATTTTTCTCAGACCGCAGTTTTAAATATTCGCGGAAATAAATCAACTTTTCTTTGAAACCCATGGAAATCCAATTGAAGTCAAGATATATTGTTAACAAAATTTCGAACGATTTTCAATCAAAAACTAAACAAGCTCCCGCTTTTCCTCTTCTATCATTCAAGACAACATTCTATCATTTATTACTTGCTTCTGCGTTAAGAGCCTCGATTGGACTTCCAGAAAGAAGTGCCTTTAAGTGCAGTTCATGTTTTACTAGACTTTTGACTACAAATTGATAATTTCATTGTATTGAATGACTTGGCGAAGATAATCGATCCATTTGTCAGCTGAAAATCAATTAACTATGATGATCCTAATATCTTACATTCACTTAACGGGACCTAAAGAATAACGACGATTTCATACGCCAGTTTGATATATTTTTACTAGATTTGTCGATTATTCGACTGCTTGAAGTGTTCGTCAGACACATAGAGCTGACTACCGCTCAAATAATGACGACAGAGTATATGAGGTTTCGAACCTTTCATGATAAATGACAAGTGTGTGTTATAACCAGCTATCATAACTATTTTAATTAATTACAACACATTTCTTACATATCGAACATTTGTTGGATTAGTTTAATGTCGATAAATGACACCCTCGCCGAAAAAATAAAACATATATAAAAGAATTTTCATCTGTTTCCATTTCAGGCATGCGCATGAAATATGATCTTGATTCCAATAACCGAATCGAAATTATATATATTATAATTTTAATTATGACAAACTAACAACCCGAATTAAGATTGATACATTCGAAACGAAACCATAAATAACATTGGATCTAATTTAGTTTGAAAAATGTTTTATTTACGAAAAAGCCGATTTTCTATTCGAAAATAAGTTAAAAGCGAACTTCTTAAATAGGTTTACAGTACCAACACTGAAATAAAATTGTGCTTTCGTGAAGATCCTTAAGGTAGACTTTCTAATTATTAGGCTAAAATACTTAGTGAAACACTAGTCCGTATTTCATTCTTGTTAAATGACCCCCCACGATTGTGGAATTTTCTATACACTAAACAGTACACAAAATTTCTGGCAGACAATATGGCTGTAGCATACCTTCAACCAATGTCGTTTTTGCAGAAATTTCCACGTTTCAACGTTTTCATTGATTGACTAAGTAAATTTGGGTAGAGCGCCTAGTCAATTTGTGGCAATATTTTGAATTTAGTATCCTATACTATTTACCTTTGATAGGTCTTTTGAATACACTCATTAAAAAACCACAAAAATATATCGATTTGAGTTGTTGGAAATTTATAAACTATATTTACTCGTATGCTTTAACAATTCGTTGCGTGGATTTTTTGTATGCTGGTGTAAATTGAACTAACGAAAACGTTCGTTTAATTTTGCAATAAATATCATACTATATTTTAGTACAATCAAGTCCTTATTGCCGAAGCAAAAAATAAAAAAAAAAATTATACATTTTTCGAAAGTACAATGGTTCTCCTTCCATTTGCCCTAAATATTATTGCACTTAACTTCAAAGCAGTATTGTCATCCTTCAAGTCCTTAGTATACCACAATCACTATCCACAACTTTCAACGACAAAAATCCATGATGCATTTTTATGTAATTGTTATAAACATATTTACACAATACAGGCAGACTGCAACTACTGGTGCTACACTTTCACCATCATTACCATTTTGCAAGAATATAAGGAAAATCTTACAAAATTTAATTACTACCATTAAACCACAAAAACCCGGAGCTGAATGATGATGAAACGAAAAAACGTGCTTAAAACTAATAAACTTTTACTTAGAAAACAACCCCCGAACTGAAAATTGCATATAAAATGCAACTACAAATTGCCTTCAGAGACATTTGACATCAATTTTCCGTTAGTGTCACTTGTAAATTTGCAGCACGTTGCATGAAGGCGAAGTCTTTGTTGCTCCGTTGGCGGAGCAGGGCAATCCAAAAGGACCAAGAGCGTGTGGAAAGCCATAAGGAAATATTTATCATTTCATATATACAACATTGTTGAATGAAAGGAACGAACAAATGTAGTGGAAACTACATCAAATGAGATGCAGACAAAGAAGATGCCAGAGTTTGTTTGATTTTATCCTTTTTTTGTGTTGTAACTCTGCAGAAGTGTGTAGGGATAATAAATAAATTATGCAATTATAATTGTACAAGTGAGTGTTTGTGTGAGAGCATGAGAAACATTTTTAACCCAAACTATTTTACTTCACCATTTTTTTTTTTAGTTGTTTGAGTTGAAGTCCTTTCGACTTAGTAAGTAATGTCTGCCGGAGGCTAAAAGAACTTTACAAAGCAAGAATTCTTCTTCGTGCATTCGTTTGGGACATAAAATTGTTGTGCAAGTTATTTATATACGCTATGATATATATGCGCATAGTAAGAAGATATTCTTTAGTTTGCTGTTTAATGTGTCCTTAAAGAAGATACATGCAGAGAAGAGCTTCTAAATGGAAATCAAGTAAATTCAAAATGTACTTGTTGGATGAGCCTTATACAGCAAAAGGTGGTAGAAATACATACATTCTAACTGTTAGTGTGAGAGCAGGCGTTTTAAGATTAAACAAGAAGGGTACAGAGAAGCAAGTTTTCTAATTTAAAATTACATAAAATAAAACATAAAATTTTCTAAGGAAATTTTCAGTTGAATTGTAATAACCTTCTGTCGTATAGAACCTTCTGGATAGGAGTTTCGTTTTTCGAATATCCAACACTTCGTATATTTTATTTCCACACACTGTATTTGACACAATGTCCATTGTTAATATACTTATATGGCAAGATCCTAAAATAGCACTAACGAATTTTCAACTACAGTTTACATAAAAATAATTGAACTTAAATAAGGTAACACCTTATTTGTAATTAGCTTGCTAGCCTTTAGCGTGTTCGTACTGGCATTTTCTTTACAAGATATTGTTACTATATCAAAAACGAATTAGAAACCGATAACACCCAATGATATCCTACAACTATTTTTTTTTTAGAATTAACAATATTAAAAGGAAGCTCAAAAAATCAATTCGCAGTATCGCATATAACAGAAAGGAGAGAACTTTTGACGACTTTATTCCTATACTAAACTACGAGGGCGGTCCCAAAACTAGTCGATCTGACGTACAGATGGCGCCAGTATTTTGAAAAAAAAAAAATATTTTGGTGGAAAGTGATAACCTTACACAACATAGCCTTATAGAACATACCGACTTGAAGTATAGATGGTGCTAATAGTTTGAAAAGAATTATTTTGGTGAAAAATGGAAACTTAATAAAATATGTGTTTTAAATTTCAAAAGTAAACGATTTCAGTAAATTTGTAAACATGGAAAAAATTGGTCACTGAAGGTGTGTGAGCTAGCTGAAATGATAGACATTTCAAAAAGTGCCATACATCTTATATTGACCGAAGATTTAAAGATGAGAAAGCTGTGCGCAAGATGGATGCCGCGCTTTCAATATAGCAAAAACAGCGTCGTTAAGATGTTTCAGTAAAGTATTTGGCGATGTTTCACTGCAATAAAGGCACATTTTTGCTTCGATTTATAACCATAGATGAGACATGGATCCACCATTTAGCACTTGAGACACTTGGATTGAAATGGAAGAATCGTGTCCAAAGAAGGCGAAGACGGTTCCAT
Source organism: Philornis downsi (assembly GCA_019455685.1). Lineage (NCBI taxonomy): Eukaryota > Metazoa > Arthropoda > Insecta > Diptera > Muscidae > Philornis > Philornis downsi. The sequence goes on from JAHXMU010000080.1 coordinate 1,019,554, forward strand.
CTGCAGGCAAGGTCTGTTTTTTAGGATGCACATGGGTTTATTTTTATTGATTATTTTCAGAAAGGAAAACCCATTGTTAATACGGGGGATTGATCGGACGGTGTTTTTATATCATATGAAAGAGAATGAGAAACACGGGGGGTTAAAGAATGTATAATCCAATGGTTTTTATTACATTGGCAAGCTTTTACCTTTTATTTCTGGGGTTTACAAAATGGAGATTATTTTACCAAAACAGGGACTTTAAACGTTCAAAAATGTAGTTTATATATCGAATTTATAATGAGTACTGATACTTGGGCGATGGCTAGCTGAGAGTTAGAATACCGCTTTATTACACTGCTAGAACGGTGGAGTGAAAGCTCTTTTCTTAGCCGTGGTGGGCGTGTACTTAAAAATTAAAACTTACAATTATCAGGGTAAGGAAAACTGTGCACGTAAACACCCATCAACGGCAAATATCATGTTAAATAATATCAGCTTTATGCAGTTTAGGCGATAAACTTATAGAAAAAATAAGTGTTGTTTCATCAAGACGATGCTCTAGTTCACACATTCACCAGATTTAGCTCTTTCGGACTGTTTTATATCTCTAAACTTGAAAAAAAGTGGGTGGTAAAAGATTTTCCGACAATGAAGGGGTGGAGTCTGCGCTTGATGGCTACTTCAAGGAGTTTGACAGTTTTTACTATAAACAGGATACAAAATCTATCGAATATCACTGGAAAAAGCGTATCAAGTTAAAAAGAGATTATGTTGAAAAAGAAAGAACATTTTCTCCAACTTCATTGTGTCTTCTTTGTTAGGCCAGCTAGTTTTGGGACCGCCTGCGTACATTGTCACCAAGTGGCTTCCTTGCATTATTTTCATTAAATTTTAATACGTATGTTGAGTACAAGATTTACGAGGATTCAACGAGCACAAGTTATTTCGAGAAATTAATTTTTGCTCTCCTCGTTCAGTAATCAGACTAATCTAGAAATTATTCTAGATACTCAGGAAGCCACCTCCAACAGTTTTATTACAAAATATAATAGGGCCCATAACGCAATACACATATACATATACACAAATACAAATTTCGCCATAAGCACCATTTTAATAAATGTAAATTTTGTATGTGTGAGCAATCGGATTTCCATATACATATAACTAGAGCTACAGAGGTAACGTGTACGCATCTATATCGTATCTCATTTCTTTATTACAATCGTGTTTCGGTTCCGAGCTTTATATCTTTAATCGCTGTTTTTAGAATTTATTAATGAAACTGGTTTTAGGATCGCTTCTAAAACATAGGCGTTAAACCTTGATTATGTAGAATACGTAAACGCAAGCATCTGATATTTTCAGATCATCTGTAGCAATAATTTTGATTTAGCACCCGGCAACAGCTAGACCGTCCAATTTTTCCCGAGTTGACAGAATTTGACCCATCAGGAAAGCATTGGGGTAGAGTATCGTGATATACCTTAATGGAAGCGCATATACTTTGGTATAACCTTTTTTACATTAGACTATATATAAATCTACATTGGGTTTCTTTTGTCAACTCTCGAGTGGAAATTTCCTAAATTTTTACATTTCTACAATAAAATTAAACTAGAGTTTAGCATAGCAATGCATGATAAATTAAAAAAAAATTTATTACAACCCTTGCGTATATAAAGGGTGCCCCAACAAAAACGCAAGATTTAAATTTTAAATAAGACACAAATATTTAAAAACAAAAAAAAAACGTGAAACTTTATTATATCGTAAATTAGACAGAATGAGGTTATGTATGGAACAACACATCGGGCAGATGGCCGCCGCAGTTTTGCTGGCACACACGCGATCTTTTAATGAAATTTTCAATGACCGTTTTGCATAAATGCTGCGGTATTTCATTAATGCAGCGTCCAATTTTCTCTTTTAAGACTTGAGTCGTCGTCGGCTTATTCGCGTAAACCATCGACTTCCAAAAACCCCAAAGAGAAAAGTCTAATGGTGTTAAATCGCACGATCTAGGCGGCAAATTCTGGTCTCCATAACGCGAAACAACACGACCGAGAAATGACTGATGCAGCAATTGAATTATTTCTCTGGCTGTATGGCATGTGGCGTCGTCTTGTAGAAACCACATGCTCTCCACATTCATTTCTTCAATTCTGGGCACGAAAAAACTGGTTATCATTTTACGATACCGAACACTATTGACTGTTTGCGCTTGACATGCCTCATTTTCATAAAAAAAGGTCCAATGATTCCTCCAGCCCAAAATCCACACCACACAGTGACACGTTGAGGATGCATTTGCTTCTCGTGAATCACTCGAGGATTTTCCTCACCACAATTGCGACAATTCTGCCCATTGACGAAGCCATCAAGATGGAAATGGGCCTTCGTCACTGAAGATGATTTTATCGGCAAAATCAGCATTTTCATATTGTCTCTCCAATACCCAATTAACGAACTTCCTTCGCTGTCTATGGTCAGCTGACTTCAGTTCCTGAGTCAATTGAACTTTGTATGCATGAAGATGCAAATCTTTCGTCAAAATTCGCTGCGTAGTGGATTTGGAGACACCAATTTGCTGAGTTCGGTGTCGAATTGAGGTGGATGGATTTTGAGCGACATCATCACGTACAGACAGCTGCGACATTTTCGGTCGATCGACCTGGTCGAAGGCGCGTTGTTGTCTTTACATCACTAACAGACCCAGTTTTGGCAAATTTATCCATTAATCTCTTTACAGTTGACTCTTTTGGAGCATTATTGTGACTCCAAATTGATCGCAATTTGCGAACTGTAGCCGCAAAATTTTCACCATTTTGGTAAAACAATTTCACAATGAGAATGCGTTGTTCATTCGTGTAGCGCTCCATTTTTACTAACCTCGTACCTTCTACTAGCAAACAATAACAACTGTTCATTTGTCAAACAATGACACTTCGAATGGCGCCAAATTTAAATCTTGCGTTTTTGTTGGGACACCCTTTAGTTGAGAGCAGTTTAAATGTTTGGGGTGCCACATTCTTTAGAAGCGACTCCCACATTTTGACTACTTCTAGGTAGGTGATACCGCAACCAGATTAATGATTCCTATATTGAGTGCTTTATGATCGGCAACAGTGTCCTTTCTATCCCAATAAGGACAAGAGCGAATATTTCAAGTTATTGAAATCAAATAAATGATCGCTATGATTTCATAACTGAAATCACTGGAATCCCCTTTCTTTCCTAATTACATCAAATGTGGTAAGATTCACATAGTCTTCCATAATTTCCATGTTCCTTGCAATTGTTTAGCATAAAATTTCAACAAATAAATACATCATCCCCACCCCACCTCTCTCTATTACATATTGTCTGCTGCACCATTAGCGCTTCAAATCGAACGCTAAATGGAAATGAAGTCTAAAAAGTTTGTGAAAAAATAAATATTATTCTACTTCAAGTTCGTAGCAGGGTTTACGTTTCTGAAACTTTCTGTTTCTTAGTACTCTGAAGCTATTATCGCAGCATCGATTACTAAGTGAGATACGCTCAAAAAAAACTGCAAAAACAAAAAGAAATTCAGAGCAAAAATAACTTTTCAAAGCATTTCAAAGAAACAAAACAAATAATCAAAGTTGATGCGCTGCGTTCTTTGCCTTTCGTGCAGTGAGTGAACGAACGTATAATGCAAGTGCTGGTTCGTTTCGCTCGCGCAAAGAAGCACTTTGCAAAGCTCAAAACTTTATTATATTTAACACTTACTAGGCTTTAGTTTTAGTGTTTAGTTTCTTAAGAAGTTTTCCTACTTTGGTGCTTTTACAAAAGTTATTTATACATGGAGCACCACTTTCCTAACAATGGCAGCGACAAAGTACAAGATATTAATTTTTATTCTGTTCCCAGTGATCCGGGTCGTCGCTTGTTCGTAGTGCCGCTCAAAGGGACTACGGAAATGAGAAATTTATTTATAATGTCAAAGTTTTTCGCACCAAGCGCAAAACTAAGTAGTTTCCAATAAAAATGTCAGGATATTCATGGGGAAAAAAAATATATGTATACATCCGTTTAGTGGTGCTTTTCCCCATTTTTTTCTCTTGATCAGCGTTCTGTCTTCAACTTCCGTTTATTGCTATTATCACAGTAAAATAACAATAACGGCGTCAATGTCTGACACCAGCCCACGCCATTATCCTTAATTCCGTCGTCGGCGACAAAAAAGCACCGACTCCATTGCTACTGGTTGCATTTGCTTGATGGCGGTGTTACCAAAGCCAAACACAATTTCCGTTAAACATGGCTTACATTTAACTAAACTAAAGGCAAATGATATTTATGAATGCATTAAAGGAAATGGCTGGAATCGGATGGGGCCAACCAACCAGTCAGCTACTTGGCTGGCTGGCTGGCTGGCCGTTTGTTACTACCGGAAGAATGAAATTCTTGAAAAAAAAAAAAAAAAAAAATAGAACAATGAATACTAAAAGTCCAAGTTAATAAAAGGACAAAACTCAAAACGAACTGTGAAGTAGTGGAGGCAGCAACAAAACTCAAGGCTTAAATCCAACAAAGTAAATGAAAACTTCTTTAGCTTTGCTAATAGTGTTTATAGCAAGGATTTGTCGAAAAGGTTTAAAGTTTTAACTTCTTTTATTGTATTGGTAGAGACAGGCAACGGTAATGGTGATGCCTTTTGGTTATATGAAAACATTGTTTATGATTTATTTTATATTATATTATTATATAAAATATTACAGTACGGCCAGATCCCTTTGGGATTAATAAAACCAACATGAAATATAATTATTTTTTCTTCTTTTATTGCTGTCGTTGTCATTTGTTTCTCTTGTAGACCTTGGAAAAAAATCTGTTTGGGACATATCCATTATTATCCTTCCAATTAAATTTCATATATATAGACAAGGACATGGTCGCTGTGTTGGCAAAAAAAGCTTATATCCTTTAGGAGAGGGCGAAGGATATTATTTGTTAAAATTAAACTAAAAACATAAAATATCCCAATGGCATAAAATTGCATACACTGAGAGAAAATTTTGAGCAAAAATATTATGATTAGAGCGATGAGTTGAATTCTTAGGATTCTTAAGGTTCTTAGAGTATTAAAATATCTGATCCAAATATTTTAAATTTTTGGTAAAGAACAAAGTAGACGATCAACTATATTCTGTCGAAGAATTGGGCTATAAAACAGGAAATTATTATTCATTCAAATTTATTGCATCGTTCTCAAAGTAGTAGACCCCTTTCTGAGTAAAACATCTATCACAACGAATACTCCAAACACATTGTAAGAAAAATACTTCCATTCTCGCTGCGGATTCTTTTTTTTGTCTTTTATCGACTGAAAACGGCTGTCTCAAGCTAGCATTTTGAATTCAGCAGGAGACATATCAGCTAAATATGGTGGTTGCTCGCTGATAGTGATTGAAATGTATTCCCACTAAAAGCCCTATGAGACTGTGCGTTGTCATGGTGTAAAATCTATGAATTGCCTTTTTACAAATCAGTCTTCTTTTGACAAATATCCTCTCCCAAATCTCCAGATAATATTCTGTGATTAACGTCTGGCATTTGGACAAGAATTCCGGGTAAACAACGCTGCGATAATTAAAAAAACAACACTAACTTGCATTCTAGTCGACTTTGAATAGATTTTTTCAAGTTTAGCTCAGTTGGAAGGTGGCATTCTGAAGCTTGTTAACTGCTTTGCATATCCAACTTGTAAACCTATATCTCACTCTTAGACATAATGCGTTTTATGACTGTTATCTCGGAATTGGCTCGATCTAGCATGCCCTCATCGATTTGTACGTGTTGAATTCAATTTTCAGAGAAAATTAAGGTCTTTCACACTAGTCGAAAGGCAAGTTACCTGAAAGTAATACAGAAAGTAAGTTCTGCGGCTAATGCTTTCAAACTAAAGTGATGACTTTTAGTTACCATTTCCCTTATTTTATTGATATTAACTTAAGTTGAAAACATTGCTGGCCAACTAATATGCATAATATGGCCAACCACAAGCGCTTACCTTTGATAAAATCGATTCGCCGTAAGCCTTCAGCAACATTTTCAGTAATTTGTTCATGAAAAAAAATTTGAGACAAATTCTTTTTTTGACATTTCTATCCATAGCAAAAAATATACTTGGAATGGGCTGACAAAATCGAGCATTAAAGACAAACTAAATGACAGATCGCTTTTAAATTTCGTGTAAGTACATATAGACGATGATTATGCTGACTTATGGACAAACATAATTTTGACAATCCCTTAAACATAAATTCTTTGTTCCATATTTTTAATCACTGTAAAAATTGCAGGTGAACTGACAAAATGGAGCGCTGTAAACAAATTAAATAATATAGTGCGCTGAAACTCCTCGTTAGTACAAATAACGGTTGTGTCAATTTAGCGACAAAAGGGATTTTGCGAATCCTTTTAAACGGGCTTTTTAAATGATCAATTCTTAGCACTTTTTGACAGAATGTATGTTGCTGTGCGATGAATTCGATATTGAGAAAATTTTTCATTTCATTTATACATTTTATAGTTTAAAGACTTAAATGTACGCAATAATTTAATATTTAATTGTAAGAGTTTAGTTAAAGAGCATAACCTTTCTACATAAACCTAAACTTTTCTACTTAAGCCTGTTATATGAATTTAGGGGAAAAAGTGTTCTATATAAAACCCTTGAACTTATATTAAAGAAACATATGGCCGATGCACCACCGTTTTAAAGTGTTCTTTGAAAAAGCTACAAAAGGTTACAAGTGCAGGTTAACCCTAATAGCTAGGGAGATAAACACTTTCAAAATATCTTGTTTTTATATTTCCTCGAATTATTCCAGTTTTTCTTATTACTAAAAATTTTGTCTGGAGAACAAACCCTAGAAGGCAAGTTGACCAACAGATTAATCGTTAAAAATGTATTACAAAATATTTTCTATATATAAGATGACCAAAACCGTTTTATACTAAGAGGTAGCTAACTTGTCTGATGATTTCAGCTTAACATACTCAAAAGAAATACACTTAAAAGGAACAGAATCTCGCGCTACATTATTGTAGGAAACAACGTGAACTATGTGTCGTACGATGGATATTTTGTATGTGTACATTTGTAGATGATCAAAAATTGCATAAATTCCATTATTTTATGCATTATGCAGCCTGCAGCAAAACCGAAGTGAATCATTTTCGACCTTAAATATAATAACTCCATTGCAGTTCTTTCCGCAGTCTTAACTGTCTTAGGGCCGTATCCATAAATATTTATTGGAGCTTTAATAATCAAATTTTCATGGTAAAAACATTCTTTAAGCCTCCAATAAATTATTGTGAATGAGGCTCGTACAGCTCAACACAACAGCTAATATTTTGCTACAACTATTAAATTAGACAATTGGATAACTGCTATCTACGGTCAGTTCCAAAACTACTGTACTAATTAAGATTTCTGGACATATTTATCACTTTATCGTAAACGCTACAAAACAATAAAAACCCAACTTTTGGAAATTGCGAAATAAATTGTTTTCTATTTACATTCAAAGTGCAAGTAACGATCAATTAAAAGAAATCTTATGAAATTGCTCTAGGCAATTGTTCTTCAATTAGAAATACAGTCTAAACATACATCTCACATGCATATCGTATCAATGGCTCTAGACCACTACTATCCTTTAAACAGGAACTACGTAACAACAGCAGAAAGATATAACCACAATTTCTGCTAAGTTTAAATACTTCCAATTATAAAGGAACATATTATGACATGTTGACAATTTTCTAGATGTTTATTGGAAAATATGTGTTAGAATTCCTATCAGTTCAGTTATTTTGTTTGGATTTTACCCATAAAGATTTGTTGTGATTGGGAAATGTTCAAATACATGGACGCATATGGAAACATCCACATATGTATATAGACTGTAGATATCTAGGCAACAAACACTGACTGATGCACAAAATGGCTTACCACAAAATTTTTGGTATTACGGAAATAAATATTGAACGTTTTAATTTCGTATCAGTACAAAGAGAGTTTAATGTGGTTATTTGGCAAATGAGGTTGCATCAAGCAGAGTTTATACATATATGTGTGTGTGTGTGTGTCAGAGAATACGTGTAGATGTTTGTTTATATAAATAACCATAAAATGTTGGTGTATTTGAATAAACCTGCATGTATACCTAGCAAATGCCTACATGTCCTTTCAAATGTTTTGACAAGATTCTCTGGACCTTATCATTTGAAATTTAGTCCTAAATAGTGTGTCATTTAAAGTTGTGTTTCTTGCGATAATTTCAATCCAATTATTGAAAAGTTAGTTTTGCCAACATCTTCAATGGCATTAAAGAGTTTACAGGTATGCACATTACTGAAAATGTCAAATGTATAAAAAAAAAAAAAAAAAAAAACTGTCCAAAAATAGGTTACTGCAAATTTCACATCCATGCCAATTAAGTTCAACCAAATGAAGGTAAATGGTAAAGCAGAAAATTAATGAATTTAAGGATAGCTCAATATGCTAAGCCTAACATTGATAATTTGAGAGGCATTTGCCACATTGGTTGAACGACAGTAAGGGCAGTGGTAAAGTTTAATATTTTCTAGGGATTAACTATTTCAATGTAGGTAAACTAAAACCTTAATTCTGTTTTTCTGCTGCCTAAAAGTATGCTAAAAGAAGTTAATTTATTTCAATGTCTATGTTTTACAATCTAAAATAGCTCTCATTTATTGCCTTGCATTTTATCTTCTCATTGAACACATTCGCATTAAATTGACTACGGCAAATTTTATATTGAAATGGATTTCCGTAAGATAACACACTCTGAACTGGATTGCAAATACATCTGTTAAACATAATTTTAGGGGTAATATGTATAGCATGGAATGTCTAATACGGAGAGCGTAATTCGAACCTAACGCCCAAACCTTGGTATAATATAATTTGAAATGTTGGAATAAAAACTGAAAGTTATGGGCAAATAAATAAAAAAATTACGACAATACCATTAAAATAATGTTCAAATCCCAATATCTCCATAAGTGCTGCTCCGGTATTAATGTTGTTTTTTTTTGGCAAGCTAATTATAAATTTTCTAATATTTCTAATATTATTTCAATTTCTGAAACCCAATTATTGGGCAATTTCGAACCACCAATCTTCCACTTGATTTCACATTACTAACACAATCTGGTTGGCATCCAAGAGTAAGAGAAATCTGACATAAATTTTAAATATATTTCGAATTCCGGATCCAGTTGAAAATACAATATTACCATAATAACCCATCCTAAATCCGTAAATGCTTTTGCAGTTATTTACCCATAAAAAAGATCACAATCAAGTCACAACAACGCCATAACTTTTAATACAATTTGCAGCTGCATCTGATTGGTTATGCCCAGATTTACACCAACTCCTTTCACAACAAAGTCCGAGGATAAATAGTCTGGATCCAAAGGCAAGGGGAGGCGGGCATAATGTTCGACATCCCAACTATACAATTTATAAAAACGCAATCAGTTTTCGTCCACTCAGCGGCCATTTGGGTCATATGAATTGTCATTGTATCTGCCAAGATGGAGGTAAACTGTTGCTTGATTTTGGGGGAAATATAGACAATAAGGATTGCATAGTCTTAGGGATAGATGTAGTTCATAAATAATTGCATATCTTTGCATTCAAAGCCTAGGATTATATCGTAAACGCCATATTTTTGGGGGTAGTGTTCATAATAAGAAGGCAATTTGCTCCTCAATTATTGAAAAGCTAGGCTTCTGTCAGCGACTATTATGAACCCCATTATTATCATCCATAATTAAATAGCGGAATCTGCAAAATATCCCCTACAAATTACGCGAAAAAAATCAATTGCAGGTGATGAAACATACTAGAAATATTACAACGTTTAAAGTACCTGGGCTAATCTGGGCTAGAGGCATAATTATTTAAAGTTTGTAAACAAGAAAGTTCTTAGCCATTGGATCAGATGGAAGGAGTGTAAAAGGAGACCGTTTAATAATTGTGGGACGGTATATGAACGAACCTGAAAACAATTTCTACTAAAGGAGCACTGTTTTCGAAAAAAAATGAGTGTAGTAAGCACGATCCACCCTAGCAAAAGACTTCTGGTTACAAACCCTATATTAAATCAATTTTTATGAGTTAAATTTGATATGAGACTTTTGTTCTAATCGATATTAAAATTCTTCTATACTAGATGTGCATTAGAATTCTGCACATAGATCAAAATATGAAGAATGTTGCTTTGAGGGACATTTCTTCAGAGTCCTCTGACGACAGACAGAACCTGAAAATAATTTCTACAAAATGAGCATTGTTTTGTTTTTTTTTTTAATGAGTGTCGTAAGCACTATCCAGCCTAGTAAAAGACGTCTGGTTACAAGACCGAAATTAAATTAAATTCTATAGATAAGATGACAATGAGCTAAATTAGGTATGAAACCTTCGTTCTAATCGACAATAAAATCCCTTGCCACAACATGTGCATTAGTGTTCTGCACCTAGATTAAAATATGAAGAATGTTGCTTTGAAGAAGATTTCTTCACAGTCCTATATTAGAGTCTCTATAATCTTTCCATTTTATGCTCAATCACCGTTCTTAAATCAAGGTGGCAAATATTTGTCTTAATACAAAACATTCAATTGTACTAATACACTTTTTTATATCATCCAATCTCACAAATTGTTGTTGTATCTATTGCCATGTTCTACTTTCGAATTCCTTACACACCCTAGTACGTTACGTTCGTTGAAATTCCAGGCAATTAAATCAAAAATTTAATTTCCAAATAAATGCCACAATGAAACGTGTACACCGGTGCTCTCCCATTGTATCTTACACTTTTATTGCAACTGATTTAACAAAATGGAATAGTTATCTTCTTCGCTGGAACTGTGAGAAACCACGAAGGTACGTTTCCCATTTTTTTCCACTAGAATGCTGAAGGCATCCACCAGCCAACCACCTCTGCAAAGACGCCAGAGTGAGGGCAACTAAAGATGGTGCAACATTTTTACAACACACCTAAAAGTATGCAATAGCATTTCAACGGCATTAAAGAAAACACATATACCAACACTGTTATATGAGTAGGACCAAGGAAGGGTGTGTATGTTACTGGGAAATAACGGAAATGTTTTCTCTTGAAAAAAAACCGATAGGGCGAATTCTAAGGGGCGGTCGGAATACAAACAACAAATTTACAGCTAGAGGACAAACAAGTACTCGTATGAATAGAAGAATCCACAAAAAGCAGCAATTTCAATTGTAATTCTTTTATATTGACCACATGCACATACAATACCAACTCGCACACCCCTTCGCCTACACTTACACATTTGCACATATCGATATGACTGCAAAGAAATAGATTGCCATCTCTACGTACACAGATGGTTATATTTACTTTTTATTGAGTCATGTGTACACGACGAGCGGTAGACATGGTTCAGTATGCTGTGAATGCTTAAATGTAAATGTCTGCGCTTGCGAATTGCTTGCTCTTGGTTGAACGTTCGCCTGATGTGCTTTGTGTCCAATGTTGGTTTCTGGTACGGATTCAAAGAAATGCAAAAAACCATATAACCACAAAGGAATGCAATTTTAGCAAGTTTTAGTTGAGCCCCGTACATGAACTTATGTGCCACATATCGTTTGACTATCGCTGTTGTGGAGGCATTCTTGAGCATGTTTTCTATTGCAGTATTTGAGTTTTCATGCATATGTTGGTAAATATTTTCAATTCAATTCTTTGTAACCGTTGACTCATTCTACAATTTCAAAGAATTTCGATACAATTGAGTACAGAGAATTGGGCGAATGCTGATTCGGTTAGAAGGGTTTTGATGATGTCAGTGATCTGCTTTAAGAGAAAGTTAAATTTAAGCTCAAATTTTCATTCCTTTAAGTTGTCTCAAATTTTGTCAAATAATTCTTTTTTTTTGAAAAAAGGCAACGGAAACGAACGAATAATTCACTTGCAAACGAATAATTCAATCATCAAAACTGTTTTCAAATGCATTTTTTTATGTCTTCTATCGACCAGAAGCGAGTTTCTAAAAACAGTACTTTGAGCCTAAGAAACAAATAAAAGCCAAACGGAGCTTTATCAGGTGAACATGGTTGTTCGGTGATTTCTGTTGGGCTTTTGGACAAAAATTGGTCCACAATGAATCCTCCACAGGTTTTTTCCCCACAATTCTGGGTTTTTTTTCGAAGAATTTGCTTCCTAAAACGCCACGTATCGCACCGATAGTATTCACTATTTGGCGCCTAACCTTTTGACAAAAGTTCCCAGTGCACAATAATGCGATAGTCAAAGAAAAGATTCAACATTGCTTTGACTTTTGATAGATTTTAATGTACGTTTTCGGTTTTGAATCAATCGGAAAGCGCCTTTCCAAAACTTTTACAGACTCGTAAATACATGACGCATCATCAGTTATAATGCATTTTACGAATGTAGGGTCAGAATTGACTACGTCTTAAGCAATCTTTATGCGACTGAGTTAAGAAAATTCAGGTCTTTCGAAGCTCATTTCCTAATCAAACAATTGTTTAAAATGACATGAGTTGGTTCGTGAGATACATAAAGTTTAGCGGCTATCTCTTTCAAACTTAAATGATAACATTCAGTCATCATTTTATTCTTTTTATCGATGTCATCAGATCAATGCAAATCTTCCACCACATCTCAACTGTCTTCGAATGCACTGTACCACTCATATGCACTTACTTTTGATAAAATCTATTTGCAGCAAGCTTTCTATAGTATCTTCGGCGATGCGATATATCAAATTTTATTTGATACAAATTCTTTGTTCGAAATTTTTGAGATGAACGGTCCAAATTGAGCATTGCACACAAACTACATGACAGATAATACTCCACCTCCGCGTCAGGATAGAGAACAGTTGTGGCAACTTTGCGACCAAAAGTATTTTAACAATCTCTTTAAGCAGGCTTTTTAAATAATTAATTTTCTTTGTATTTTTTTAACAGAATGTATACTATTGATAAGGCAAACAATTTAACACTTAGGGGGAAACTATTAAAGCACCAAATAACTTTTGCTTAAACGCAGTTCATAATTTTCTAAGTCGATTGTGCTACGTCAGTATGTCTGTCTGGCGGACCTTTCCGCTGTTTCCCCCTTGCTGGACACGGTAGACACGACAACTGTTGTGAAGCTTAAAAACTTGTTTTGAAAATGAGACATATTGATTAGTTCCTTTTAATAACTCCACATAAATTGACTTTTGGTCGAAATTTGAGCCTTTCTCTATAACTTCTAATATTAAGGTTGTAGTCACCCAAAAATGTTTGCGCATTGCAGCGAGTTACAATTTGAAAAAGATGACCCTTTTGGCACGTTCCGTACAAATAAGTTAAATTGCACTGAATTCATTTAACTCTCATCTGGCATTCGATAAATTTCGATTTGAAGAAATGATTAATTTTTAGAAATGAAATCAATTCTCAGATCTGACTGAGAAATTCAACCTTCACTCTAAAATTGTTGAATGGTAGACTTCACGAGGTGTGTTCAAAAATAAGGTGAATTTTCATTTTTCTCAAAAAAATATTTAGTTATCGTATTCATCAATTTCTATTTTATCTCCTTCAAAGTAGTCCCTCTCAGATATAATACATTTCTGCCAGCGTTTTTTTCAATCCACGAAGCAGTTTTGATATGCACTTTTTGGTATGTCCTTGAACTCTCGCAGCAATTCAGTTGTTATCTCCCCAATCGTCGCCAAACGCCGTCCTTTTATGGGTCTCTTCAAACTTGAGAACAGGAAAAAGTCGCAAGGGGCCAAAGCAAAACCTTGACATTTGATCGAACTTGACGTGCTTTTCCATTGGGACAATTTGGGGCTTTGGTTTCAATGTCATAACAATATACCCATGATTCGTCACTAGTTATTAACCTTTTAAGCAAATCTGGAACATCGTTGACGTCATTCAACAATTCCTGAGCGACCCTCATGCAACGTTGTTTTTGGTCAAATTTTAGCAATTTTGGAACGAACTTCGCTGCCACACGCTTCATGCCCAAGATTTCGAAAAAAAAGTGCATGACATGAATCAACCGATATGCCGACATCCTCAGCAATTTCTCTAATTGTGATTTGATGATTCTCCATAACAATTTTTTTCACTTTCTCAACATTTTCATCGGTTGTTGATGTGCTGGGGCATCCAGAGCGAGCGTCATGAAAAGTTTGTACAACTTAGAAACATATTTTTGACTGAGAGTGCTCTCACCGTATGCCGCTATCAACATTTCAAGTGTTTCTGGATGTTTGATGTAACTTCTTTGATGCATTTTTTCCGATAGCAGAAAATCGCCGAACACGCAAAAGACTTGTCTTATTTATGCCTCTCACAAACAAACTAAACATGCTATAGGCATAAAACCGTCAACATATCTTCGAAACGACATAAAACAACAGACGACAACATACAAAAAACAAAAAAATAACAGTCGAAAGTCGAATGTATGTAGCCCGCGAAATTTGAAAATTCACCTTATTTTATGAACACACCTCGTACAGTAATTTTAAATTTTGATGCTTGGCATGACTTTCCTTTACCTTTCACAAAAATTATCGATTTTTGTTTGCGTTGCCAGGCAAATCCGGGTGTCGTACAAGTAGATCAATTTGGCAGAAATCAGTATTTTCGGTATACTTTTTAAGCGGGAATCTGCGGTAAGAATTAATTTTGTTTTCTTTTTTTCGAAAATATTTGTAGCAGTAAAAGTGCTGGTATACAGCTATTATGTTGCCTGGTTTTTCCTTGCTGCCTTTATGAGTTTTTTTGTGTTTGTTTTTGCAAAACCAGCCAGATTTACTAGCATGATGTTGCAGTTTAAATTCAATTAAAACTTTGCCATTTCTGCCTTAATTTGTTGGTGTTCTTGCTGCTTTCATTGCTGAAAACCTTTGCGATGTCACCCGTTGCCGCGAGGACTTAAAGTGCGGTGAGTAGAAGTCTCGGTTCTGGATGACTATAGTAAATTCCATGGTGTTATCCTTACGGCACATCAGAACGACAATGGCAAAAATTACTGTAGCTTAATTAGGAATGAAATGACGAAACTTATAGTTATACTTTTAGCAAAGGCGCACAAATGCTTACGCATACAATGCACACGCAAAAGCGTCATTTGTTTTCAAACAACTTGGTTTACAGTTGAGTTTAGATTTTGTATGACGCCGGAGAGAGAGAATGCGTTTTTAACTGTTGATATAATATATTAAAATGTCATATCCTTTTCCAAAATTCTCAAAATGTCTTCAACATTTTCTTGACAATTTTGCCGATCACAATTACAATGTATTACTGTGTGTAAGGCATGATTTTATTTACGAATTCTACGCACAGTAATTAAGTTAAAATTCAAAACTGTCTCCATTCCCACCTATATTCATGAAATATCTGTTGACTCTTTTGTGCGACACTTTGACGATGAGTTTTACAAAATTTACCTTCCAAAATATTCGCAGTAGATTTTTCCAACACCGCCCGTATACATGTGTAGGTGTATATTTGTAGTCGCCATGCAGTGTTTCAACACAGTGTAGTCAACACTTCCATAGGAACCACATCACAATCACAGTTTCAACCACAATTTTCTTTGGGGGTTCTTTCAAAGTGTGTCATTGCAGAGTGGGTGGTGGCCACGGCCACACTTACTTAACTGTTTTAACTTAACACGCGCCGCATGCTCAACCTCCACCAGCGAAACCATGGATATGTTGTGGAAATGATTGTGGTCTATATCGTATGTTACACTGAAGGGGACCCGAGAAGATGTACCACAACTCCTTCGTAATATATGAAATTTTTATTTTTTTGGCAAATGCATTTTTATGGTAGAAACTTTCTTTAACAATGATTAAATTGTACAGATTTACATTATGCGAACTGTATGAGTAAGTATGTGTGTGTGCTTGTTTGTATTTTACTGTACAGCACATAGCATGTTCTTCGATGCATGTTGCCTACATGATTTTCTCCTGTTATTTCATGAAATTTTTAATTAAAGATTTTCATTGCATTTACTTGTTCAATATAAATTGAAATACCATTAATTTGAATGGTAAACAATTCTATTTGTTGTAGTTCGAAACAAACAAAAATTGCAATAAGGGAATGACAAGGACATTTAGGTTATTGGATAGTGCAGCAGTAGGCTCAAAGTGAACATGTATGTACGAACATGTAATCAGTATATTTTCAATGACAAACATTTAATCAAAATTGTGAAGAATGTGAAGGCATTTGTGTACTGGATACAAAGAGGAGAGTGTAAATGAAAAATTGATTTACATTCTTATCAAGGCATTTAATTGTGTTAAATGGCAAATAAACAGGAACATATTCAAATAATAAACACAGTTTGTGATATTATAAAGAACAAATAAGTTTTCTTGCATTCCATGAGTGAGATATGGGACAGCTTTGCACATTCAGTGGGCTTACACTCGTTCTACTTTTCATTCTAAAGGTTCAATATATCACCATGAAAAGGCTTCAGCCTCCGTAATATTATCAATAATTTTAAAACGGAAAGATTTCCAATATTTGACAAACAAACGATAGTTCTAAACTTCGAAACCAGGTCGTCATTTGTGCTCATGAATTGTCAAAGAAATGCCCGCAGCCCGATCGAATTTGCAGGTTGTATTCCTAAGCCAATCCCGATAAGCCCATATAGCCATAATCATATATCTTAGCGCCAGCATTGGATGTCAGATTTCGCGAAAAATTTCAGCATATGAATATAAACTCATTCTTCAACGGCTTTGGCACAAAAATTTCAAACAAAGAATCTCTTTGTTCTCAGTGTTTGGATACGTTTACCAGTAATTTCGTTCTTACAGTAACACCTTACTACTCAGCCAAACACACAAGAGAAAAGTGAAACCAATATTCTACTTCAATGCTTTAGAACACATCGAAGGCCAAAGTATATGTCAAGGCGTAATGTTGGATTAAAAATGCTGCCTTTTGTCATTTGTAATTTTTCTAATAAAACGAATACTATGCAATAGAAGCAGAGAAAAAAAGAACAAGCCACCATAATTAAAAAACATTGCACTAACTACAAAGATTTTTTAATTATTACGAAAATCCCTTGCATACTTGCAGGCAGACACAATTTCCAAAACCATTGCCTATGTGTACAGCTTCAGTACACAACGATATATGAGCTATACTTGTAAGTGCTATGAATTTAATTCTTGCAAGATATAATTGCAATGGTTCATTTTCAATTAAGTTTTGTTAAACAAAAGCCACATTGCCGTGTGTGTGAAAGTTGCCAGAAATGCTTTATTGTTTTTCCTCTGGATATGTGCGAAAGTTTTCCATTCTATTGTTCGAAAATGTTATGTTTGCTCTAGATATGCTTTATTCATTCGAAATAATTTTTTGTGATGGGCGGCGGATTCGTTCCTCATTTCCTTTATATTTTTTCCCTTTGGTTTTTAATTTCAATCTATTGTTTAACTATGAATCACAAGAAAATTATATGTTATAATAGAAATTATTGTTGGTGGTTTAGCTACATATCTTGTGTGCAGTTTTTTGTGTGTTACACTTTGTACCCTTAGATTTTTCGAGATGTCTGTGATGTTGTAGAAGTGGAGGCGGGCGCTTCAATCTAAAACTACATTCATTCAATTTGCCTAGCGGCCGGAAAAACTGATTAAGGGGGTTAAAAGTAGTAACAAAATGGAGCGGAAAACTTGAGTATTTAATTTAGCAAATAATTATGTTGCCCCAGATAAGAGTAAAGTTGTTATATTGTTTAAAGAACATGGAGCACACTTCAAGTAAAGCCTGAAATGAATCATTGAAAAAGAACAATGACATAATTAAAAGTCGATTTGCTGGTGGAAAATAGTTTAGGTAAAAGAAAAAAACAGTAATTGAGTCAGCTAGTGACTGTAAGCTTAACTGTTAACTACTCCATTAAATCAGTAGTAGTTGTTTTTGAATATGTACGAGTATATAGAACACGTCTTTATTGTAGCAGTTGCATTCGCATTTGAAATTCCTCAAAGTGGTAGACCGCTATTAAGAAATAAGTGGACAGTGCCGTAAGATGTTGCTGATTCTAAAAACCCAACATTTGTATGCTAATATATTTGGAGTTCACGCTAACCCAAGAGTTATGTTTAGTAAATTGGAGATGTTGCCGCCTTTTATTTTACAATAGCCATTCAAAAATGGGCAACCCTTTTTTGCTTCTAAATTACTTCTAAGTCATTTCATTGACTTCATTATTTCTTAGGTTTGTAGGCAAGGTACACAAAAACCAGGATACAAAGCGTCGGCGATTCGATAGATTTAAGCAAGTGGCAAAAATGTAAAAAAGAATTACAGCCACTTTAGTTTCTCCATTATCTTCTTCCAGCTCTAAACATTTGTACACGACTTATCTACCCATTCAAGTCACTCAAATAACATTTGTTTCTGCTATACTTCAAACTAAGACTATGCTTAATACAACATATATTATTAAAAGTTATTGAAATTGTACAAAAGAATCATTTGTCGATGCGTCAAATGAAAGGTAATGGATATGGTTCGTATCGCGTGCTTCCTAAAACCTATGAGATCATCTTATCGGCTGTTTGCATTGCTACGACTCAATTGTTTTACCCGTAGTAATAAATCGCCATAGAAATTCATCATGATTATGTTGAAACATGAGCAAATGTTGTTTATAAATTGTCACAGGACAGTGCTTATGATACGGAGAGAGCAAACGATTTTTCCGTTTACTTACTGTGAAAGCCTTACCCATGGTGTGCCACCATACAGGTGCTGTTTTCTAATCATATGCTTTTCTTTCTTGGTTATGTGTTCGTTCTTTCTTCTAGCGACAGCAAGCGCCCCTTTGGGGTACTCAAACTAATCCCAAAAAGATTAGTCAAACTACCAGAGATTGGAAATAAGTGAGCTGAAGTGAGCTACCTCCCGGGTAGGAGTTGAGGTACCTAGGAAGACCTCGGATGGATATGAACAGTGTTTCCCAAGCTAATGCCTTCCTTCACCAACGAAAATGAAGCAAAGCAAAAACACTGAAAACACTTGTTCGCGTAACCACAGCCAGCAAGATGCTCCTACTAGAGGTCCAACACCATTGACCAGGAAGGAACAATGTTCCTTGGGCCCCTGGTCACCCGTGCTACCAGAAGAGAAGAACCTTCTGGTCTGGGTTTTGCAGACAAGTTACTCCAGTTTTGCTTTATCATACCTCGCATGGAACTGGTAATCCACAATCTACGGCATAGATTTTCAATGTCCGAGGAGAGAATATCAACACAGTAAAGCACACCATGCTCCTATCATAGTTCATTAACCAGATCTCTCTGGTCATACAACTATATTTACAGAAAAGATAAATCTTCTGATACCTCCCGACGGCTTCTCTATGTCCGCACCTGTTGCCAGGATGTGTCTTGTTTAACTATGACTCTCCCCTTTACTTGGTTTTCGAAAAACGAGTTCCAAGATCAGTTTGATATCATATTATAGGTGAATCCCAAGACATAATCCATCTTTTCCTAGGGCGCCTGGCACAAGGTCACAATACTTTGTTTTTGTACGCAAGCATCATACCCTTTGCCAACTTAATTACAGGTTCAGGTAGAGAGGCCTGCGTTCTAGGGGTAAGCGGTACAAATCATCCTAGGAAACACCCGCCTACCCACGTCCAACATCCACAATAGTATTACAGTCTTTATCAATGATTTTGTATGTAATAACACTAATTAGACATTCCGAAAGGACTGTGATGTGGGGGAATTGTACGCCTGCGTTGAACATAGTTGTACTAGGAATTTTACCGAAGTTGTCCTTAATGTCTTTCCTCTTTAATTTTTCATATACAGGAATTCCCTTCATTTTACAAATAACAAAAACATTAGTTGCTATAAAGCAAATGAAATTGCGTAACGAATTATACTCAATATTTGGCATCAAACAACTAAAAGATGCTCCTTTTCAAAAAGTAATGTCACATTCATCACTTCAGGGTTCTTCGAGCCCTATATGCGACAATTTTAATATTTGACATAACCACCGAGTTAGAAATGAGTTTCATCGCTGAAGAAATTTTGTTTTCGCTTGAAAGCTCACGTTTTAATCATCATTTTTGTAGTAAGTTTTAACCATTCTTGCGTGTTCTTTGGTTGCTAAACGATCTATTTTTGTAAGTGGCAACTTTTCATTACAGCTGACAGCCTTGCCAGACCGGCGGTTTTGAAACCACTGAATGGATAACCCTATATAAAAGCAATATTAGTACGTCTAAGAAACATAACAAAATACATATCTGTAGCCGCATTTACGTATGAGTTAATTTTATTATTTTATTGCATGCGATGGACTGAGATGGAAATGGTATAATACTGTTTATAAGATCATAACAAAAGTGCTTAAACTCCCGAGAAGAGTTGCACAAATATGTGCAGCGTTTATTCTAACACAACAAACTACTTCCAAACATCGATTTGACTTGCAATTTTTTGGACGATTTTGTACAAATGGCAGATGAGATGGAGCCGCGAGTAATCTACTGGGCTCAACGAATTGAACGCTGGGTATTTGGAAGATAAGATTAATTTTTTGTCACAGAATGTTGATTATTAGTGAAATAACAAATAACTATAAATTTAGAGAGTGAACTTGAAAAACGTAAAAACGTAGTAGACTACTCGAAGTTTTTGTCAGACACATCGAAAGCTTAAACGCATTCTATTTTTAGACTCACTCAACGGGAACTTTACTGTAACGATGCTTTACAGAGCCAGTTTGAAAAGCATTTATTAGATTCGTGGATTACTGCCGATTAGTGGATTACTGGGGGTTTTTGTCACATATATCGAGACACAGCCGCACAAATTATGACATATGGTTGTATCGGGCCTCGAAATGTCGATCATATGCATAATAGTTAGGCCACAATCGGTTACATGTTATATTAATAACGAAATGTTCGAGGGCCTTATTTCATAACGAGTCAAGCTTATCGAATACAGAGGATTTTGAAACATTCATTCTATGTATTCAAACCTGCTAGTAAGTATGAGAGCTTATTGCGATGTGCGCCTAAAAATGTTCGAAATTGTCGAATTTTCGCTTTTGAGGACGCAGTTGCCGACTCACGTATGGGTTTTTGAAACGCACGGAATCGTTTTTCATCCTTAAAAAAAGACTGGAAATATATTGGTTCATCAAACGAATCCTAAGCCCACCATATCAATCTCAGTTTCGATATCTACAGCCTGATAGAGTTGTTCCATTTTTAATAATCACATAAGTTGACCGTTTAACACCTGAAATCTGCGGTATGTTACTGCCGTCTTCTCAGACATTGAAATGCTTCACCAAATGTGGAAACTTAAGTTATTGGTCGCAATGATTAACGATTTTTTTATGAGTGAAAAGTACATAGATGTTGAGAACAATAATTTTGATGTGGTGAATGAGACTGTTAACACGTAATGCTAAAACCTCATCAAGTCAGCTTTACCATAAATTAATTTTAACTTTCCTGCAATATGATATCTGCAACCCATGCCCTTAATTCGCAATGACAGGTTTCAGCGCTAAGTATACACCGATTATGCCGACCGATAAGAAATTTTCTCACATTTTCCACTTTAATTATTTTATATATATAAACAATTTCTGCTTCATTTTTCGCCCTTCTGAAGAATCCGTAAAAAGTTATTTTTTTTAATTTAAATTTATGGATATGACACACAAAAATTATGCTTGGTGAACCGTGAATTGCGTAAATATATCTTGTGTTGAAAAATGCCACATGGCGGCATTGAGGTCTCATAGAAAGGGCCATAGGCGTTATTTTGATTCCCACTTCCAAAATGGAATCCACACACACATACCAGTAAGTCTTAACAAAGAAGCTTAGGAAATACGATGCTCGATACCGAGTTGAGGTCTCTGCCTGTGCAACAGACAGACTGCAGTCAGTAGTGTTAACTCTGGCAAAACAACAAATGGCAAGAAAATATAGCAGACATTTAAGCGGGCGTTGGCGGCAGATGACGACAATGGCCTGTCAGCAAAGGATAATGTCAAGTGGTAGGATAAAAGGACATCATGACATTACAGAAAACCAAAACAGAAAAAAACACACGCACACAAATACACATCTGCATGGACTCAATGAACAAAAATATTCACTGGGGTAAAACTGAAGCCAAAACCGAAACTGAAACTGAGGCATTGTATGTAAATTGAAGCCGCAATCTAGAAGACAGTAACGCTGCTAACAACAAGGCGAAAATCTGCTGCAAGTGCGATGTGAAGAAAAAAAAACAGCAAAATGAAATGAAAAACTTTTAACTGATAATGAAAAACAAAATGCACATATACCAAATAGCAGCCAACGCACATACATATCCTTTCAATTCTAATCCTCCCAAGAGGATAACACAAGAGGGGATTGGGCTATTTTAAAGCAGCTTTTAAAGTGATCCCACTAAACTGCAAAAACTGGTTCTTTTTCACTCGTAGCCCCGCAATCATATCACGTGTTTGCAAATGATTGTCTTTTCCAAAGAATTTTTTTTTGGCTAAAAGCCACATGGCATTTGTTGTTCATCTGGTTAAACTGAAGTCCTTTTGGAGACATTCCACAAAGTCAGTTTTTGCCTTAGATCCGATATAGTTTTCTGCCTTCCATTGTGCCATGCTTTTGATATGTGCGAGTTTCTGATAGCAATGAAAAATAGAAATTGTTTAGGGCATTAGTAGAAATGGAACGCTGTGTTGCTTTGCACAGCTGCATAAAAACTCAGACTCGTCTCTAGCAGACAGTCATTTGCCTATTCCAGGCAACTTCATGTTGTGCTACCACAAAGTAACTGCCACAACAGTTGCTAGGTGCTTTTACTCCAAAATGCGAATGGGGAATAGACGTCGTTTCCCATAACAGGCGAAATGTGACACATTTTATGCATTTCGGTTATCTAGAAGTACCGTGTCGTACCGTGCAGTTTTTTTTTTTGCCTGTTGTTGTCAGACCATTGCTACCAAAGGCATACAACATGCGGTTGCATTCATGTTGTTCATTTGCATTTCCTATTTCCACAAAATGTCTCCCTACTTCCTATTGTTCACAATGCAAATATAATGGAATCTGCTGGAATGCTCATAGGCTCTATTTTCTGCCTCTGGAATATGAGAACAAAAGGGTCTCTTTCGTTTTTCATTAAGTTTCGGTGTTTTCTCCTATTATGTGCAGTGTCGTGCCTGTGAATCGGCAGCTTTTAGGGGATTTCAAAGTACAAAGATTTTTGTGATTTGTCCATTGAAAGTAGGAGACAAGTGTGAAAATTGCAATGGGAATTAGAGTATTTAAAAAGAAAGACGGAGATAGAGAGAAATAGAGTGCGGCGTCGAACTAAGAGAAGTAGAAGTTTCATTATGATAGTGATTTTATTGGTCCATATGAAAATGTGAACTTTTTCTTTTATTTCACAATCCTAAATACCTTCGAATATGGTGGTGTTTTTTCGCTACATATGTTATTAATTGATTATTTCCCTGAACGCATCCAAAAACAGAGAGATAAATACTATAATCCGTCATTCGTTACATATTCTTGACATTTGGTTATAATTTTAATCAAGATGAGAATTCGCACTAGTGCTTGTTGATACAACTTTGGGGGACACTGCAAAATAATGTTCTAGACAAAAAACCAAACAAAAAACACGTCATTAGCATATAGTTAGTATTATTTCTTACATTACGTGCTTGGCGACTTAATTTCTGGAAATTTGTTTAATTTATTGGAAATTACATGATTTATATGATTTTAGCCAAGTTTCTCTTTTAAGTGAGTCCCACCAGTGACTTTGTGTTGGTCGCTGTATGGAGTTTTAATACTTTCCGTCAGCTGATTGTTACAAAGTTCTAGGCGTGTGATTTATTGCCTGCGATTTTTGCTTTTTCTAAAATTTTATAAAAACGAATATAGTGCGGACAAAACAGGGATCTATTATGATTAACCAGTAAGAGCAATGGAATCGAAAGCAATAAACTGTTCCAGGAAATTGGAACCAATGAAAGCCAGGACGATTCTCTCAGCTAACAAGGTGATTTCAACGCTTGTTGTTTGTTTGTGAGATGCCCATGTCGTAATTAATGTCGATATTCAAAGGCAGGGCACAAAGATCAAAGGAAAATATTAAAAAGCGTTTTTTTGGACCGATTTGTTTCAAAAATGATTTTCCACCAGGCACAAAAAAAGCGAAGGTCGCTGTACCAAAATTACGTGAACTGAAACCCTTATCCACTATGTTTCCATGATTTGGCTCTAATGTTTCTCCAAGCTTGAATAAAAGACGTTGTGGAAAGGGAAGAAATCATAATAAAACTACTCAAATTTCCGATGAGATTAAAAGGGGTTTTTGTCATTAAAAACAAAACAATTAGAACTTTTTCTGAAAGTCATTAAAACACTCATTCTAGAGATGAATGTACATGAAGCAAAGTTCTAATTGCGACAGTATGAAGAATTTAAAGCAATGTCTGCTTCGAAATAATTGGGCTACATTGATTCATTATGATGGACGAACCATGGTTTCATTATTTTATGCGTGAGACGAAAGAATCGTCAATTCGCTCAGAACGAAAGAAGTGAAAGTTGATGATGGCAACAATTTTTTAAAATACACGCATTGTAATTATAAAAAAATTGCAGAACTATTGGTCCAAATTTATCTATGTGATAGAAGACTAAAATGATAAATAAAAGCAACTCTTGCACTTTTTGTGACCACTCTAAAATTTGTTCGAATTATGTGATGTAATTCCGTAGTTATAGTTAACCAGAGAACAGAGCAGCATAACGACACAGAATTAGCATTTCCTTTTGTCATTCTTATATTATGAAAAGGATTATTATATTCCAGAAAGTGCTAATTCAGCAGAGGAAATTTAAGCGTTGTCTCTCGTGGAGAAAACCTTTCATTTTCGCCTAGTACTTTTTTGGACAAATGACATCTTTGCCACTGTGACATCTAAATGCCACTGTCAGTTATCAATTTAAATTATACTAGCCAACAAGGTTTTGGACTGGAGCAGTCAAATATCCTTTCTAGGGTAATTTGGTGGACTGAATTCGAATCTTTAATTGGTTTTCCTTTATCACGTCAGGTTTTCGAGATACAAAAAAAAAAGTTTTCTTTCGTTTTTTTCATAAAAAAAATTTTAATTTATTTAAAAATCAATAAATTTTCAAAAGTAAATGGCGATATTTGAACGTCGTTTGTATTTTGTGGGTTTGGTTTCACGTATTAGAGTCCATTAATAGTTTCCCAACATGGTTTTATTCCAAAATCCTTGACAATTTATTTTAAATTTTCATTAAATCTTGGTGAGCACGCTCCCCTTGTTCGGCGCTCACCGCACTTAGGTTTTGTGAAAAAGAATCTAAATGCGAATGAATAAAATGCATTTGGAGTGACATTCGTGCACCTAATTCGTGATAATTTTTTAATAATTCAGCAACAATTCTTCTGTAGTTTTCACTTTTATTGTTTCCAAGAAAACTGTTCACGATGCGATGATTTCCAGGCTGCACTCAGATTAGTTAAAAATCATGTTTCATTTCTGCAGTCAATTTTTTTCCAAATTTGTAGAGCAGTGTTATCACACTAATTACTCGTACTGGCAGTGAGTTCTGCAACAGTTAAAATCTCCTCAAAATCTCCTTTAATTTCTTTATACGGATTTTAAACTAGCAGTCATTATGTTAATATAGGAGAGATCTGTTTGGACTATACTTTCAATTACATCTATATCTTGTAAATAGTTGACATATAAGCCTTCCTGATCGAAAAGATGATTGTTAGAATAATATCCCAAATTACCAGTTCTTGAATTTTAATTCAACTTATGCCTTGAATTTTTGTAGAATAATACATAAAGCTAAAAACGAAAATGTTCTTAATTATTAACCCATAACGCCTTGCCTGAATAATTAACAACTTAATATAAATACGTAGGTAGAAGAGGTACTTCGCTTTCGTTGGTTACCAAAACGGGCAACAATATTTAATAAAATCTTGATGAACGCTAAATGCTCTTTCTCTTAGTAATTACAAATAATTATTGTAATTTATGTTCCACGAATATTGACGTTTCAATACCGGTTACTTATTGCAAAGCTTATTGATTTGTATTTTTGTTACACAAGCCTTCAAAAATATTTTCCCTGTGGAGGTAATTGGACGAAGGGCTAACAGAAATGTTGTTTGTCTTGTAGACCAAGTTTAAGAAATGTATTCTCAATACGAATCAAAGTACGAATCACGAATGTTGGTGAGTGGGTACGTATAATTGATATGCATCAATTATTATCGTTAAGCATACGCCATAGCAAACAGACCAGAATTTGCTGTTAATCTTAATATTAACCAGTTAAAACTAACATTGCTGATACGAAAATACTCTGTTTTTCTCAATATGTCTTAATACACTGAGATATGTATGCAGATCGCTTTTTTCTCATGATTTACAAAAAATAACTGCCAAGAATTTGTCTTATCATCTGTATTTGTTACCAGGGAATTTGACTAAAGTTCAGTTACATTTCGATTTTGAATTTGTAGTTTTATTTACAAATACAATATAGGTTTGATATCGATTTATATTCGAAACAAACTTTGACTTCATGAAAGGTTTGTTTCCTACATAAAAAGTAAAAAGAAACAAAACAGATATCTTGATTTTCAGACCGAAAACGAAACTGATGCAGTGTTTGTTTTTTTTTTTAGCAAAAGAAAATCTGAAGCCGAATTGC
>JAHXMU010000080.1:1046462-1094881 GCA_019455685.1 Philornis downsi
CAAATTCGTGCATATATTAATATGACAGGTTTACCTAAAACAAAGATTATGGAGCAGGCTTTTTATGATGGACTTTACAGCACGTAATACTTTTTGAAACGTTAAAGACTTAGTAAGAATATTCACATGAAGGCTACTTTTGAATACTTGAGACATGGCAATATCTTAGGTCTGACGTTTCTGCTGGTATATTTACACAACTCATGTTGCCACACAACTATTTTTTTACGGAGATTTGAAAAACTCGTCTTGATCAAAAAATTAAATTAATGAAAATTTTCTTGTGATGATGTTTTGTGTTTTCTGACGTAAGTTAAAACACAAATAGTGAGACGATAAACTCTCTTGGACTTTTACTGATGAAGCGCCTTCGCCGTTCATCGTTTTCTACTGTCTTTGCGAACTCAATGGTGGCCGCCTAATGCTTGAGCACAAATTCCATGAAGGTCTTCCAAAATTGTCTGGTGTGAGACAATTATTATTATGAAGCTTTCAAATGACACATCATAAAATTGGAATATGGTTGAGCATTAGTTCTAATTGTATACATTTATTATAGTATTGAACATTTGGTCATAAGTAAAATTTCTTCGCATTAGATACCGCCAATTATACAACTGCTCAAAAAATGCTCTTGACAGTTCGTCGAAAGAAGTCTAAAAAAATGCAAAATATGTCTGTAAAATCACAGCGTGTTATGTGTTGTATACATGCGAGCCGTAAACTAAAGAGCAGTCACCTATATAGCTATTTCAAGACGATCCTGTTTCTCTTATAATAACGAATAGTCCCCCATCGCGCCATGAATATAATGCGGAATGGTCTCTTAGGAATGGCATATCACCATTCATTTACTTGTAACCTTTGAAAGGATAAGGAGATTTAATTGGCGAAACTGATCATTTTGCACCACATCAAGATGCCATCTCACAAAGATTGCCTCCAACAAATGAGTTTTCGAACACTTAAAACGTCTATCAGAGGACATCTTTAACAACTGACTTTTTGACTTAAAACACCATATTGATTGGCTCTTTTGTTGCAACCCAGTGACTTCTTTTTATTTTCGCATATCGAGAATAAATTGCTAATACAACGTTTTTAGAAACCTGATTCAGCGGTTGATATGTTTCAAATGCATGTTTCAAAGCACCTCTTTCTAAATGAAAAAAATATGCTTGGAAGTTGAGTTCAAACGCACGTAAAAGAAAGAGAGGGAATAATTTGAAAAAATAATTCAATTAAAATTACCTATTTGTTTTTGTAACCTGAAATGTCTCTAATATTATAATGATGAGACAGTGGAAACTGTTCAATTATCTATATTTAGACTCGCGAAAGGCATTCATAATGTACAACCCATAATGAAAGAAGCCGTATGCTTTTGCTGGGTAGTAAGTACTACGGAGAATTGCCGACA
The DNA here is from genome assembly GCA_019455685.1 of Philornis downsi. Classification (NCBI taxonomy): domain Eukaryota; kingdom Metazoa; phylum Arthropoda; class Insecta; order Diptera; family Muscidae; genus Philornis; species Philornis downsi. The sequence continues at coordinate 1,047,883 of JAHXMU010000080.1, forward strand.
GCTATATAATTGCCCCTTAGCCATATTAGTATACAAGTATGCCACTAAAATTTGTCCCACAGTTGTCAAATACAATAGAAATTCACGTTTTTACAATAAGTACAGTTTTGTCCTATCTGTTTATGGTAAATTTTATGATAAAGTATCCTAAAGACCCCCATTAATTTAAGCCCTCATAACATTAAGCGAAAATGTGAAAGAATTAAAATTTAAGTATTGTCTATGCATCTCATATAATGTTAATCTCATTATCCTCCTCTCTGTGTTTCATATAGATGTATATTTGTAAACACATAAATTTCCATAGCAGCTTAGTGACACACATATGGCACCTGGTAAATCTATTTTCATGTACAAAATAGGTGCCAAAATTTTTTTTCAAGAAAAGGTCATGAAAACCGAAAAGTGTATTTTCTCAAGTTTCAACACATTCAGGGTGATTAATTTAATATTAACTATATTTATAACTATAATTGTGAACTGTTCGCTTCGGTTGTATGACCTTCAACTTCATAAAATTTTAATTAGGTTATCAGAGTCCGCATCAAAATTATAATATTGATTCGGAAATTGAAATATATCAAAACTACATATCTTCCGCTACATTACCGAATTGGCGATAGCCCCTGCTCAAAATTATTCCAATTCCAATATCATTGTTTATTGACAACATATTTTCCATTACTGTTGTTGAAAAAAATGAATAATGAAATTTCAACTGCAATTATTGTATTTTTTCCCCGCATGTAAAACGCTATTTCAAGCTCTCCACCTTACATGGGCTCTGTAGTTCATTCAATAAATAGGGATATTATAAATTCTCGACGGACCGGTGTTTAAACCTTCATAAGAGAAAGACTTGGGCGCCACCTATAGTAAATTAATTGCACTTTTTCAGAAACTTCAGAACACATAAGTCCCACAGATTAGTTTTAAATCTCAATTGATCAATTTTAAATTGATCCGGACTAATAAAGTTTTGTTTCTTTTTTTAACCAAAAATTTCGATAATAACCTGCCTGTGACTGTGAAAATTTCAGTCTTCTAATTGAGTCGATTCAGTCGGATTGAATGGTAGACATATGGGCTTACTTGAAACAACACATATAGGGTTATCCATTTTTTGGCTTCAAAAGTAAAGATAAATAAAACACACATAAAGTTATGATTTCAATGAAATTTATATTTCATTGTAATGATTGCATTGTGTACGAAATAAAATGTAATATAAATGACCGCTTCTGGATCCTTTTGAGGCAGTTTTCGAAACAAATACGGCCCAATGACACCACCAGACAAACAGTCATTTACTCCAGATGCAATCCACACAATCACTTCAGGGTTCTCTGAGCCTCATATGAAACAATATTGCTTGTTAACATCGCTGACAAAAAAAAAAATGTTTTTCGATTGAGAGCCCACGTTTGAATCACCACTTTTGTAGTAAGTTTTAACTATTTCTACGCGTTCTTCGGTTGTTAAAAGATCCATATTCGTAAATGGCAAACCGTTCATTAAATAAATAACACTTCAAATGACAGGTATGTAACATCTGACAGCCTTAGCAGAACGGCAGTTTTGAAACCACTGAATGGATAGCTGTATATTTTTGGGATGATCAAGAATAAACCTACTTCGTGGCAACTCGAATGAGTATTTTACGTTATTACAAACGGTAAGCTGGACATGCCTAAAGAGCGTTGTGACATTTAACACCGAAACCTTAAACCAGTTCGGAAATTTCCAGCTATCACTTCAATAATTTCGAACTATACAACATATTGCCAGAAAATCTAATAACTTCTTTACATACCAAAACAAAAATTTCCATGTAATTTTAGCCTCCTGTGTACATCGTAAAACATATCTACAATTATCAATTCTGAGATTATTCTTGACGCTTTTCTAACACATTTGCTGATATGACCCCTAGCAATGTAAAAGTTTGCCCACTACTGTGGAGCATCATATTAAAATATATTCGCTACGTGACTTTTTCACTAATTTCTCCTAAACCATTTTATTTTTCTCCTACAAAGTTTCGAGGTCTGCTCACAACTTCAGTAAATATGCAGTTGTGTGTGAGTATGAACATTGTAAAAGTGTGTTGGATTTGAGTGCTACAAACGTGTGAGTAGTGTGAGTGTGTAGTGTGACAAGTATGTGCGAGCTTTCTGGCGCTATGGTACGCACATAGTAAAATTATAACACCATAAATCACATTTACACACATAATTCGCTTCCCTTCCTTTCATTTAGCCTATGTATGAGGAAGAGAACTTTGCGATATTGTTTGTTGTTGGCCTTTTGCATGTTTCATGCCTTCTAAATATAGACAATTCATAAAAATGAGCAAAAGTTTGTGGCTCCTCCTTCTCCCCTTTTCAAGCATTTGAAATAAGTTGCTTAAAACAATTTTCCAAGCAAAGACAAAATCAAGACAAGCATAACAAATGGCGGCCAAAAAAATCCGACTTTACATTATTTTATTAACAGAAGAATGCATGAAAGAGGACTGAGGACTCCTACACCTTTAACACAAGCCAGAGCTGGAATAAAGCGATACAAGTAGGCAAAGGATTATAAAATGGAAAGGTTTCTCTTTTTGAGTAGTTTGTTGTCACAAGGCAACACTTGTGATATGTGTTATCCTTGTGCGTTCATGGTGGGGCAAAGCGGAATACCACTGTGTGGCACCACAAAACGTAAATGCCGCAATTAGTTAAAGGGTTTACGCTGCCACGACAGCACCATAACTAACGACAACGTTCAGAAAAAAAATGTTATTTATTATTGTTTAGAGAGTTTAAACAATTTCATTTTTAGTGTCCTACTCTTTTGCGTAAAATGCTTGGCGGTGCTGTCTCTAAAGACATAAATTTAAAAAACATAAATTTAACAATTTCTGGGCAATTTAGTTGTTGTTGTTGCTGCTGCTATTTGTTTTGCTCAATATTCAGCGGAGACCAAGAATATCAAAAACAAAATAAGAAAGCGAACTTAAGAAACCGGAAGTTACCACAAGACAACGACCGTTTGATATAACGAATATATATCATGTTAACTTGTTAAAAGAAAAAAAAAAAGAAGAACAAAAAAGAAAACAGAAACAAAACAGGAACTTTAAACAGAAAGGGTGAGCGTGTGGCCTGAAGGGGGCGACGGGCCAGTCGAGCGGGAAGAATGAGAAAAGAAACTTCGTGGAAAATGTTTCGCTAGAAAAGTTAAAGCAATTTACAATATTTACGATAAAACAATTGTTTTGTTATTGTTACTGCTGGGTACCGGTGTTGGGACTTTGTTATAAAGTGTCCTACAGGGAGAGGATGATTGAAATTGTTTATAGTTTTTTTTTTCTTAAATTTATAAAAAGAGACAATATTCTCTCCATGTGAGATTTAGGGAAGACAACAGGATCTACTGTTTGCTTAAAACATTTGCATCTCTCTTTGTTCTATGAGTTCAACTAGGTTTCCTACTAAAATGATCTAAAACATCGCGATAAAATTTTCTTTAAGTTTGTTATTGTTTTCAAGGTGGTAAAACTGAAGCAAGTATATTGCCATTGCATCAAAAATTCACCTATATAGACATGAATTACATCTGATGTACGTAATTATTTGTCAACTACACTTGTCAAAAAACCCCCAGAGATTTAAAAGTGTTGGCACTGTGTTCAAAACAATTGTGCAATTTGGGAGTGATACTTGACTATATCCGCAATTAAATGCTCCACTTCCAAATCATGAAAATATTTTTGTTTCAGCGATACCGAAAACTAAGTTATTATAGCAATTGGAAGCTCCGTTTCAAGGATACGAACATACTTTTGGAATATTTCTTTAAACAACACAGTAGCCTACGTCTTCTCTAAACGCCTTGGGGTACGAAAAATTCGTCATTTACGAAACTGTACGGCCCGTTTTCTATACACAAAACTTTTTATATTTTAGTGATATATTCATCATTTGTCAACTTTTTGAATATGCTTATCATGTGTATAGACCTTTATTTCTTATTTGTGGACCTGGTTATGCAAAACGAATCTCTATTAGGAAGTTTCTAAAATAAGAGCCAAAATTCTTACGAATATAATGCTTGCAACTATTGTCCATAATTTCAGAATTAATCAACCGACAAAGGGAACGCAAAAAACTCATTTGTTTACAATTTCGATTCGATTCAATTGCGGGAGATAGACCAAAACACAAAAAGATTGAAAACAAATTGTTTTGTATTTTTACTAATAGTCAGGCAATAAACTGTACACCAAATAATGCAATGCTGGAATAGCTACGCTTTTGACAGAAAAAGTCACAAACCTTTCCAAAAGCAGTTTGTTTTAAAAAAAACTTTAAATTTCTAATTTTTTCCAGTCTTCGCGTATGGACAAATTATTCATACCTTGTATGGGCAAATTATTTTCTACTGATCTGATTTTGCCGGTTTCAAAACATTACATACAGGGTGTCCGTCGGGAAGGTATACTACTTTGTTTTGCCGCCATTTTGGTAAACATTAATCTAGACAATTCATATTTGGCAGTCGTGCGGTAGAGACGTGGTAAATTTATTATGGAAAAATATTCGCTAAACCAACGTGTTTTAATCGTTAAAACATTTTATCAAGATCGATCATCGATTACTGTGACGATGAGAAAGTTACGTGAAATTTTTGGGAGAAATAACGTGCCAACAAGACGCACTATTTATCGTGTATTGAATGATTTCGAAGAAAGCGGGTCTGTGGCTGATAGGGCCAAGCATGGACCGCAACGTACTGCAAAATCGGCTGAAAACATTACTGTTGTTCAAGAAAGTGTTCAAAACAATCCATCAACCTCAATTCGACGCCGTGCTCAGGAGCTTGGTCTTCAAAGAACAACTTTGGCCACAATTTTGCATAAGGATTTGCATTTGTTTCCATTTAAGATTCAATTGACACAAGAGCTTCTTCCACAAGACCATTTACGCCGCCCTACATATGTCAATAGGGTGTTACAAATCGCCCATGACAACCCCGATTTTCATGAAAAAATCATAATGAGTGACGAGGCACATTTTCGTTTGAATGGATATGTGAATAAACAGAATAGTCGGTTCTGGGCAATGGAAAACCCTCAAATTGTTCATCAGTCACCTTTGCATCCATTAAAAGTGACAGTCTGGTGTACAATTTGGTCAAAAGGAACCTGACGGTAACCGTCAAAGGGGTTGCGATATCGTGATATGATTGAATTTTTTTTAACGCCGCAACTGCATGCTTTGGACTTGATCAACATGTAGTATTAACAAGACGGTGCCACATCGCATACAGCCAGGATTGCAATGGAATTACTGAGAGACCTCTCTTCACAATAAGTTATTTCAAGAAATGGTGATGTTGATTGGCCTCTATTTGACTGTGGCGATATCTGAAAAGCAAGGTTTAAGCAAACAAACCAGAAACGCTTGAGCAACTCAAACAAAATATTAATGAAGTACCGCGTGGAATATGTGAGAATGTAATGAAAAATGTGCTCAAAAGGGCTCGAATTTGTGAGGCTAACAGAGGCTGACATTTATTTGATATTTTATTCCATACATAATTGCCGACATTAAATAAAACATTTATCAATATAAGATTCATTCTCTTTCATTTAATCAACAATTATAAACAAACAAAGTAGTGTACCTTCCCGACGGACACCCTGTATATTCGTGATTTCACCTTAGTGATTTCAAAATATTATATATATTCAAAATTTCAGCTACCTGTGTGGGGAGGTTCCGGTTTTTACTGAGCGGACATGCTTAGAACGAAATATACATTTACGACGATCCGTAATATCTCAGACCAGTATTTCTAGCAGTTACAAAGAGAATGAACTTATCCTATTATGGTGCTATAAAACCTATGCCATAATTGAGTTGGCACATTTTCATCAATTATATCACTACAAATTGCCAAAAAAAATTCTAATATCTTAAAATTATAACCGAAAATTTTACACTTTTTCTGGTCATTAGGTCTTCATTTATATAGCAACATCACCCTTTAGCATCATTTGTATATAGTGTGCTATCATACCCAACACCAACAACTGCCAAGGAAAGATTTCAAAATATTTAAACATTTGATTGCTATTTCCAAAAACGAAACAAAAAAAAAAAAAAGAAAGAAACAACACGCATCCACTTATAGAGAAAGAAGGAAACAAAAAGTTCTACATGGAGGGGATGGAAAGGAAAGCAGAGAAACTTTTAGCAAAACAACCAACAAGCAAACAGTCAGACAGACAGACACACAGACAGACAGACAAAACGGAAAGTATTGTTTTGTAACCCTTTTTCTACTTCGATATAAATGAAATGAAGACTGAACTAAAGGAACGGAAAAAATTAACCCAGTAGACAACATGAAATACAAGAAGCAGCCATGAACCGAAGAAGGCACAGAAATGCCAGAACACTTTATTTTTAGCAAGCATAAAAGTTGTATTCATTTACATTGCGTTATAGCTATCCGCCCTCCATCCCTTTCCATCCACTGTCCATGCCACTCCCCCAATCACATCGTCAGGAAGAAACCAACAATGGTATTCACGAAAAATGCGATCTCTACACACCCCTTCAATCTTAAAGAAATAAATTATTTAGGAAATAAAACTCTTTCGCTTCGTTATTTGGTAGATGGCGGGGCTATGGTTTTATGGTTGAATGGCTGGCTGGTTGTACGGTGTGGTCCTGGGGTCGATTTTTATTCGGTGTCGATGTTGCTGGCAATGTTGTTGTGTATTGTTGTTTAGGCAATTCTGATATAAATGTGTTGCAAACTGTTCTCAAATAAAGATAAATTGCGCAATTTAATATGCCAACTTTTTATTCTGATTGCAGTTGTTGTTGGTGTTGTTGCTATTGTTATATTTGCTTGGGTATTTATTGGTCTCATAATAATTAAACTTCCTCTTTTTTATGTTCAAGAGAAGACAACTGTAAGACAGCCTCTTTCCAATGTGCCTGACTTTCGTGGCTGCCAGATGATGTATCTTTTTGAAGTAACATTAACGCAACTAATAATACAAGGACATCTAGTAGTCTATCGGCCAACAACACCTAAACAAAATTGACAAACTGGTTCTGGCCATCAAGCATTATTATCATGTACGCATGTAAATTAGCCACATAAACTGTCATTTTTGAAATGTTATACAATTATTATTATTAGCATTTGACAGTCAAAAATATTGCTATCGGTACTGTCGGTCTACCAAGTTATGAAAATTGCTGGCAATCTTATTAAATATTCAAAGTGTGTCGGCTTCATAACTTGTATTTAATGTTATATCAATAAAAAGTTGTTCTTGAATTGACATAAGTAAAAGAGATGAAATATTAAATAAGCAGAACTTTACATTAGATTAATTAAATGGATTTTTGAAATTTGTAAAATGTATATCCCTAGAGAATGACAATGTTTTTTGTTGGGCAACAATTTGTCAGACAAACAAATAACTCAAATACTACGGGGAATTTTCTTTGTACAAAGTTGTTTATTAATAATTATAACAATGCAATTGGGAGTAGAAGTATAAAATGAACAATGAATAGGAGTAAGTTTAGAGGAAGATGTGCAAAGAGTCTTAAAGTCTATAACTTTATTATTGAAGAAATGAAAAGAGCACAATTTTTATTCTGAGTATTCCTTATAAGCGTAAAAATTCCTATAGAGTCTTCATGTAGACAGTTTGGATTTTGCAGTTTTGCCAATGCTGACATACATAAATTCAAATAAATTTGTTCGTTCGAAAGGTTAAGATAACATGCATTTAATAATATCTGTGTTTCTTTGAAATTTAGCACAAATCTATCACTGGGTTTAGTGGGAAAGTTAATAACTTTTTAGAAAATCCATGAAGATGCCAACTCATAGAAGTCAAATCAAATTTGTAAAAACTTTTACCTTTTTGGCGTTTGAATGGAATTTATTACATGGTTTTATACAAGGTGTTCGTCGGGAAGGTATACTACTTTGTTCGATTATAATTTTTAATTAAATGAAAGAGAATGGATCTTATATTGACAAATGTTTTATTTAATGTCGGCAGTTATGTATGGAACATAATATCAGATAAATGTCCGCCTCTGTTAGCCTCACAAATGCGAGCCCTTTTGAGCACATTTTTCATTACATTGTCACACATTTCACGCGGAATTTCATTAATTTTATCACGAATATTTTGTTTGAGTTGCTCAAGCGCTTCTGGTTTGTTTGCATAAACCATGCTTTTCAGATATCCCCACAAAAAGAAGTCCGGAGCAGTCAAATCAGGCGACCGTGGAGGCCAATAAACATCACCATTTCTTAATATAACTTGTTGTGGAAAGAGGTCTCGCAGTAATTCCATTGTAATCCTGGCTGTACTTGTATGCGATGGGGTACCGTCTTGTTGATACCACATGGTAATCAAGCCCAATGCATGCAATTGTGGCGATAAAAAGTTTTCAATCATATCACGATATCGTGATTTCAGCTTCAAAGAAGTAAGGTCCAATGATTCCTCCTGACCAAATCGCACACCAGACTGTCACTTTCAATGGATGCAAAGGTGACTGATAAATAATTTGAGGGGTTTCCATTACCCAGAACCGACTATTCTGTTTTTTCACATATCCATTCAAATGAAAATGTGGCTCGTCACTCATTATAATTTTTTCATGAAAATCGGGGTTTTCATGGGCGAGCTGTAACATCCTATTGGCATAAGTACGGCGGCGTAAATGGTCTTGTGAAAGAAGCTCTTCTGTCATTTGAAAAAAATGCAAATTCTTGTGCAAAATTGTGACCAAAGTTGTTCTTTGAAGACCAAGCTCCTGAGCACGGCGTCGAATTGAGGTTGATGGATTGTTTTGAACACTTTCTTGAGCAACAGTAATGTTTTCAGCCGATTTTGCAGTACGTTGTGGTCCATGCTTGGTCCTATCAACTACAGACCCTCATTCTTCTTGTTGGCACGTTGTTTTTCCCAAAAATTTCACGTAACTTTCTTATCGTCACAGTAATCGATGATTGATTTTGACAAAATGTTTTAATGATTAAAACACGTTGGTTTATCGAATATTTTCCCATAATAAATTTGCCACGTCTCTATTTCACGACTGCCAAATATGAACTGTCAAGACTAATGTTTACCACAATGGCGGCAAAACAAAGTAGCATATCTTGCCGACTGACACCCCGTATTTCCACACACCTAAAGCGTGCAGTCTTAGCATGAAATGCAAAATCCGAGCTATTGTTCGTAACTAATCTATATCATCTAATTTATCGAATATTTTTCCATGATAAATTTGTCGCGTCTCTACTTGACGACTGCCAAATATGAACTGTCAAGACTAATGTTTACCACAACGGCGGCAAAACAAAGCAGCATATCTTGCCGACGGACACCCTGTATTTCCACACACCTAAAGCGTACAGCCTTGGCATGAAATGCAAAATCCGAGCTTGAGTGTTGTTCATAACTAATCTACGCAGACATTTTCGACTCCATGAAATTATGTGCAAAGAACATTTAAACATGACTGCGCATTCACTTTACAAGAGCCTGATTCGGGACTGTTAAAGGATTACATCAAAATGTATCAAAGCAATCCGTGTTACTTTTTTTCGACCGAAAGTTGACGACCGAAAGTGTGCTGATACTTGAGGTCTTAGGGGTTTGAATTTTGCTAAAATTAATTAGTATGGAAAATAGTTCGAAGGTATGGACGCTCATTTTGGAATTGAACAACGAATATTTGCTAGCAATGACTTTTTACGATTTTAACAAAATTGAATATATGCATAATAAAAAATTTTATCTTTCTAAAAGGCAAATCTTTACATCAGAATTTTAATAAAATTTTAAAAACATTGGGAAGTAATAAACTAATACCGATATGAGCAACACTATACAAAATTCTAATGCAATAAATAGTGCCTCCATTAGTTTGTTACACAGCAGAAGTTCTTAGTTTCGTACTTTCCCAAAAAATATAAAGGTAAAAAAACAAAACGGGATTTTAAATACAATTTTGTGAAATATATAAAAGAAGTTAGTTTGCAAATGTAACAGGATGATGCTAAATAAAATATGAGACTCTCATGACTATGATAGTGGCTTCGTGTCCCGATGAAAAGGCCTATCAATTACTCTTGAATGCCGGTGGGCCAAATGTGTCTAACGAACACTTCGGATAGCCGAGTAATTGACACATTTTGTAAATGCTTTTTAAACTGAGGTGCGAAAACTGCAGGTCTCGTTTTGAGTGAGCTTAGATATACAATGCTTGTAAGTTCGTTCATCTAACGTGAGGAGCTCTCCCATAATTCATACACTGAATGCGAAGGAATAGAATGCTTGTAAATTCACTTAACGTGAGAACCTCGCTCATAACTCATGCACTGAATGCAGAGCACGTTGTTAAGAAAATTGCCTTGTTTTCTCCAGGAATTTTGCTTTTATGAATGATAAATCTGCATTTCATGTGAAATTTTTTCAAATACTAGCGGACGTTTTTAAATTATCAAATGTTAATGTATTACAATATAATGCCAATGTAATATGATTTCATATGAAATATTCCCAAATATCAATAAGAAATTCATTTCTCACTCATTGAAATTTCCTGAAATCTTAATGAAAAACATCAATTACATTCATGATTTTCGGAAAGGAAAATTGCTTCAAGTTTATTTAGAAATGAAAAGAGAAGGCCTTAAACTAATAGACTATGTTCAGTTCGTGAACTGCATGCGAAAATATATTAGTATATTTAAGTTCTGCTTTATGTGTCTTCCAAAATAAGAACAAACCCCCTTCGTATATGATAATCTCATTTACTGTTAAACCATAAAGAACATTACCACATAATCTGAGAAATTATAATTTAATTACTGTAATACTATAACATTTCGTAATCAAGTCCCATTGTTAAGGTTTTATACTTCATTCATTTTCAGAGTTCTTTTTTTTTCTTCTTGTTTAGTTGAAACCATCCCAAGTTTAACCCTTAACACACTATGATGACGTATCTATGCAGCACTTTCCATAGAATTTCCTGAAGTTTTTTGTTTTTGTGTGGCTGCCACCACAGCATAAATAAATTAATGACTAAACGAGTATTTTGTGTGTACCCGCATGTCTGCACTGATTTAATGTATATGACGTTGTCAGGGTGCCCAAACACTAAGGGGGTAAACTACTGTCTTTCGCCACTTTGAGGGCACAGAAAACTAACTATCAACATTGAAATGACTAGACTATTAGGGTAAGAGCGCGGAGGAGCATGAGGCAAAGGAGAAGAGCAATTTCATCACCATATAGAGGGGATGGGGAGGATGTACTGGTAGCTTGGCAGTTGTTAAGTAACTAACAACTACAAACCCCCCAAACTACATAACATTCATTCATAACAACAATGCACTGTAGCTAAAGCAATCAGGAAAAACTTCTATATAGAAACATAGTATATATGGCGGTAGAAAAAAAAGTACAATAACAACAACATCAACACGGGGATCCAAAATTTATGTTTTAAAGCTTTTTGCACTTTAAACATAGAGATAATAGCAGCAAAAGTGTGAAGCAAAGCTGCTCACGCCGAGAGAACGAAATGAAAAGTGTAAAGGATACAACACTCAAAAGTGTTTGCCGCTTCTATTTTGGAAGAGGACAGACAGGGGGGTGCAACGTAATGTGTGACATGGTGCTGTCTTTGGAACTCCCTCCACAGGTCCTGCAAACCGAGAAGCTATTGTGTTAAAAAATATTCTTTGAGCACATTTCTGTTTTGTGTGTTCGTGTATCAAAATAAAAGAACACGCACACATACACACACACACCCATACACCCACCAGAAAGTCTGTAACCAGTAGGGAGGAGGCAAAGTTCACAGAGATATTTGAGCAATTTATTATCAACCCCATATATGTTGCCATAGCAAGCCAAGTAACGCTTTTTAACTACTGAGTACATTTTTGCTCCTTTGTGCTTCTATTTTGTTGGTCCTCGTTGTTTGTTGTTAGTCTGTTGCTGTGATTTACAACTTTTCGAGTCACAGCAATTACAACAACAGCGACAGTCCCCCACCAAAAAAAGACAAAAATTACACCCAACAACACTTGCAGACACCAAGATTCAGTACCAGCAAAATTGACACCCAAAAAGCTAAAGCAAAAAAAAAAAAAAAAATCACTTTAGTGATAAAAGCATTTAAAAAATTTCTTACATTCAACAAATTTCTATTTTCATCTTCTTTTGGGGTTTCCAAATCACTTGTGAAACTCTGGAGTGCAAGCAGGGAGTTGGATACCGTCGCCCCTTTCGTATTCTTATTTAAAACTTTACTTGGGATGCAGTATATTTTGAGAGGACTATGAAATGCGAGGAAGAGGGGTTTGGCTTAATATACATAAGTTGTTGTCGGTAAAATTTGTTAAAATTATGTGGGAGTTGTTGCAAAAGCATTGCCAAAAATACAGCAACAACAACTCAAAAACTACTTTCGTAAAAATGCTGCAACTCAAAGCGTTCACATTTGTTGGCTTCATGGCAATAGTTTGGAGTCGTTCTAACAGTAGATTTGTGTTTCGCTTCCATTTTCATTGGCTTTTCGCAAATGAAAATATTTTTCTCATTTATGGTTAAATAATAATTTCAATTATACAGAAAGCTAATGCAACAACAAGTTGGAAGTTGTAGATAACTAGTATAAGGGAAAAAGGGTGCCACCAAAAATGAATGCTTGAAATCAATGTTTTGGAAGGCACCGGAAAATTTCGATTGCCAACAAGGCAAAAAAAAACATATGAAATACATATATTTAATAATGGAAATATTGGATTTTATTTGAATACTTTGTGTGTTCATGTGACCTTTTTATATATAAACTCAGAGAACGGGCTCTACTTTTGACCACAATTTATAGCCAAACTTACTCGAATGTCTCTTTAATCATAATCTTCGTCGAAAAGACGAAGTTTGAATATATGTATTAGGTGCGCAACTAAGTCCTCGCTGTTTTTTTTTTTTAATGCAACTTTGTTATGGAAGAGTGTGTACAAATGATTTATTGAAAGTATTTCCCATCGCTAGCTACTGGCAAAGCTTGAATTCCATCATGGTAAAACTGTTCATCTTTTGAGGCTATCCACAAATTAAGCCATTCCTTGATGTCGTCATATGAGTGAAACTGCTGGTTAGCCAGACTGTGTGCCGTCAAATGAAAGCAGTGATAATCGGACAGCGCAATATCTGGAGAATATGGCGGATGGAGTAAGACTTCCCATTTCAGTGTTTCCAGGTAGGTGTTAACGGACTTGGCCACGCGGGGCCAAGCGTTGTCATGCTGAAGAATCACTTTTTCGTGCCTCTCCGCATATTATGGGCGTTTTTCGCCCAGAGCTCGTCTCAATCACATTAATTGAAGTCAATGCCGATCCCCAGCGATAGTTTCGTTTGGTTTCAATAGGTAGTAATAAATAACACCGATCTGGTGACCCATGACTTTGTTTCCTTTGGATTGCTGTAAGGAATCCATTTTTCATCACCCGTTACAATACGATGAAAAATCCCTTTCCTTTTTGTGGCTGAAGCAGTTGTTCATAGGCGAAAAAGCGACACACAACGTCACTTGGCTTCAACTCATAAGAAACCCAAGTTCCTTGCTTTTGAATCATTCCCAACACATGCAATCGCTTGGAAATGACTTGGCGGTTAACTCTCAACACTAAAGCAAGCTCCACTCGCTTTTGACATGGATCGCCACCAAGTAATGTCGTCAATTCAATGTTTTCAAAGACTTTTCGTCTTTCTTCAAGCGAACGGTCGTCAACATCAAAATCACCGTTTTAAAGCAATGGAACCAATCTCGACACATTGTTTTCCTTAAAGCAGCATCTCTGTAGACGTTTCGAAGCACTCGATGAGCTTCAGCCGCCGTTTTCTTTGATTGAAACAAGAAAATCAATACTTTCCGCATATGATTATTTAGCACAAAATCATACATATTCACGCAACCAAAGGGATATATTGCCGAAAGAGGTATGTTTACCATAAGCTTGGCTCATGATGTTTAGGTTATAACGGAATCAACTAGCACTTACAGCTAACGCCATCTATTGCCAAACAGCGGGAACTTAGTTGCACACCTAATAGGTATATTTGTATATACGTGGTTATAATGCAAAAAGTTTTAATTCTATGCAAATTTCGTTATCATTTCTTATTTAGTTTTACATAATCTAGTAGTATTTTACTTTTTGTTCATTTAGAGTCTTTATGCAATAAGTTAGAAAAAAATGGATATATAAAAAATTGAACAACTATACAGGTCAACAAGCTTTAACCCCTACAACAGGAGATACGAAGAGGGTCTTTTAGTAAATAAGGGAAATAATGCAACTGAGTTATATTTGGTCTATTTAAGTCGAAGAGAACTTGGGAGTCTCATTTAGTTGCGGTCGTGTCAAAACTGAAGTCCTTCCTCCGTCTGTGTATTAAATTGGTTTTGTAAATGCTATAACAGTAATCATATCCTAATAACGTTCTCATTTGTGAGCTATTTTCAGTGAAGATTACATAGGCAAATTGGGTATGTATTCGAGAAAAGATTCAGATTTTTTTCTCCTTTGGAAGTTTCTTGGCACCACAATAGTTACTTCTGATAAAGGAAAATGTTAATCCGATATAACCAAATTTACTACATATAATTGTAGACTTATTTGTATGTTTTTTATAAAATGGCAAAAAGTTATCCAAAATGCAAAGTAAGTTGGGTAATGACATACTTAAGGCAAATATTTCCAGAAATCATAAACACATACTGAAGTAGTGATCTATAGGAATGCACAAAAAAAAAAAAAAAAAGAAAATCTTTAAGTTCATTTAAGCACAATTTTTTGCGCGCAGCATTTTAATCTGTTAAAATTGGTTTGTATTATTTTCTATTACAACAGATGGGCCAAGGTAGGCTTCGTTCTCTGTATGATATTGTAAGTAATACATGTATCTGATACGTATATACAACAGAAAGCCGCATGAGAGAGAACACCAATAAGACTTACGTTTTTGGAAACTGGTAATAATGAATAATGTTTCAATATTTCAGATATAAGTGCCAAATGTGAGCTCTATAAAATATGCTTCGGTACAAGAGTAAGTTAGCTTAACGGCGCATCAGAATCATAGATAATAAATGTAATTAAATTCCCATGAAGATTGAGACAATAAAACCAAGTTTTGTAGAGCGACCCATTTTCAAAAAGATTCTGAACCTTATACATTGTGTGAAGTTGAATTTTTAATATTTTTTTTATTTCTTTTGTGTTGGCTAGAAAACTAGACTTAGCTGGCTATCTGTGTGGAGCCTATAGCTATACATGGACCGCCAGTGCCAGAAAATTGGATCGGATTTAAGTTTCAAAAACAAGGTCCTTCATATCAAAATTTTAGGTCTCGGTTTGGTGCTGTTCTGTGCAGATTTTATTCCAATATTTATTCTCCACAGGATGGTCCCTCCAGCTCCTACTTGTACCGGTGATAGTTGTCTTATTTCTCTTTTGACCCTTTTAAAATCAGGTAAACTAAATATTTCGGAAGTAAGCATGAGGAGGGCTTGAAATTCCTTAGACAAATTAGTAATTGAACGTGGTGCATCCTGATACCTAATTTACCCTACTTTTACAGAAGACCTTTGCGCATATTGGTCGTAAAATATGGCGTCGAAAGCACCAAGAAGTGAAACGTTTTTGTGGTTTTCAAAAATACACGAAAACTGGAGTTGAAGTTTTTACTGCATGAGAAGGGTATTTCGCAAAACACACAACGAAAAATATTAATATATCAATGCACACGGAATATCTGCAGTATCGCATGTCTTTTCCACTGATCCAATTTTTCAACTTTGGAAATAGAAATAGCCCGAGGGAGCTAAATCTGGCGAATAAGATCTGTTATGAAGCAATTCGAACTTGAATTCAACAATTTTGGTCATCGCAATAGTGGATGTGTGAACTGAAGCATTGTTTTGAGGAAACAACTCTTCCCTTTTCGCCAAATGAGGCCTTTTTTTCCATAATTTCATCACCTAACCACTGCAATAAATTACCATAATATTCGCCGTTGATGGTTTTTTTCCTTTCTAAAGATAATCAATAAAAATAATCCCGCTCACATCTCTAACAAACAGACGCCATGATCTCGCCTGCTGACGGAACTGTTTTCGCCTTCTCTGGGCACGATTCTCACTTTCCAGTAAACTGCTTTAACTGTTCCTTTATCTTAGATGTGCAGTGGTGGGCCCATGTCTCATCCGTGGTTATAAAGCGACGCAAAAATTCGGCTTTATTGTAGTGAAACATCGCCAAACACTCTATTGAAACATCTTCACGACATTGTTTTTGCTCTATTGAAAACAAGCGCGGCACCCATCTTATGCTCAGCCTTCTCATCTTTAAATCTTTGGTCAATATAAAATGTATTGTACTTTTTCAAACGCCTATCATTTCAGCTAGCTTATGCACCTTCAGCCGACGATTATCCAATACCATTTTGTGAATTTTCTTAATCGTGTCTGGTGTGGACACCTCAGTTGGTCGACCACTCCGGTGTTCAACTTGGCTAATCGTACGGCCTTGTTTAAACTCTGTTACCCAATATTTTACAATGGCAAACAAAGGAGCAGATTTCCCCAGACTAGAATTTAGCTCGGGTTTAATATTGGTTGCACTGAGACCTTTCAAATTGAAATATTGAATTACATAACGGCGACCAATTGTTTCCATGTTTACAAATTCACTGAGATCGCTTACTTTTGATGATCCAAATAAAAAGGTTGGCACTTTTCACCAAAGTAAATTTCTCAAGGTACTGAAACCATCTATACTTCAGGTCGGCTGGTTTTGTTGCTGCACGGAATTTTCTAATGGAGATCAGACGTAGCTATGCGTCCAAATTTGGCAACAATAATGGGTAAAGCAGAGCTTGCCCTAACTCGATTTACGTTCTTATTTCTTTTCAAACTTCAGAACTAGAAAAATTATGATAATTACAAAATTTTATATGTACTAACTCCCCCCATAATTGTATAGATTTACAAATTTCCCATTTTTTCCAGCTACTTTCATGCCAAATATCCCAAAAAAGCAACACCCTTTCTACTAACCGAAGTACAACCCATGTTGTGTTTTATTTTAGTTTTCATGACTCTAAAGGTGTTTAGAACAACATTCACCAGCAAGCTAAAAGATACGGCATCAGCACACATAGATGCCGTACAAACAAAACCAACACCACTACTACCAACAAACATAACAAACTTATTATTAAACGAAAATGCAAACTTTTGGTTGGTGGGTGAATGAACCAACAGTGGCGGTTGCCTAACGCCCGGCCACTCTCCCACTGTCAATGTTGGATTTTTGAAAATTTTATGACTTGGTTTATTGTTAAATTAATAGAAATTTATTTAATAAAATGGGAAATAATTAAATTGAATTCTTTTCTTGGCTTCATTTACCATAAATAATAATAATACAGTTTGAGGTTTTCGCATTGCGCAAATAAATATTCATTAAATGTTCTGCCAGAGCAACTTTTGAGATTTAACCATGTACTCGTACAGTGTAAAAGCTGGAAATGAGAAAATATTTCCTCCCCCCTGAACTTTATTGGAAAAGATTAAATTTAATTTTCATTTCCAGCAGCTTCTGCTACTGACACTAATAGATTGCTAACCAACAATTTTATTGTTTGGGTTAAAGTACGAAATAAAACAGAAAATCTTCAGCCATGTGCAAACAAATATCCTCTCCAGGAAAGTTTAATTGAATTTTGCGTTTTATATGTTCAGTGAAATTACGCCATTGTAGCATCCATCTATGGGAGAATGTTTGCCATGACATTTATATGGTGCTAAAATAATTTATAGGCATTAATTAATTAATGTTCGGCTAAAGAATTACAAACCGACTTAAAGGAAAACAATTCAGTTCAAGACGAAGACGACAGACGACGAGCTGATGTTGGTTAATCGATGGCATCAACGGCGTCATAAGTAAACGATTAATTGCCGGATATCCATCCATTAGAGTAAATTGAAACCAAGGCAACGGATAGCTATTTTGAAACGTAGGCAATCATATTACACTTTAAGAATAGGGCAGAGAGGGAAAGGTAGCAGAGATCATCTAAAATTCTACTATGTTATGCGCATAGAAACATACAATCTCACAATGGGTCTCTTTGATAAAGTAAAGCAAGGGTACTTAAATCCTTTTTTTTAAAATATAACAAAATTTATTTTACGAATTGTGTATTAGCTTGGGAAAGACAAACGCTGCTATCGAGGAATTTGTGTTATTTTACAATAAACTCAGTGTACATAAAATAACTATCAACTTCAATAGTTTTTCTAGCGGTTGTCTTAATGGAAAACCACTGATTAAAAATGTCAAATCAGAGACGTTTTATAGTAGAGTCTGGCTTCTGTCAACAACTCTATATAAGTGGATGCTAAGCTAAGTTTTGCCTATTGCCTTCAATAAGTATAAGAACTTATGATTAAGCTTCTGTTAATGGAAGGAAGTACAGCAAATGGCTTTAATGCTACAAAAGTGATAATTATGACCTGTAAAAAAAGGATCGTCCCGAACTTTTAAAAAGATTTCAAAGCTCGGAATTAAAGCAGTAACTTCGAGGCAGAATCAACATTTTCTACACATAACTCAACCGGTTATTTCACGTTACTTTATATCTTTGGAAATGATGCAAAAGCAGAAAAAACTAGTGCTATGCAAGATGAAACCGAGCAACATCGAACTTAGTTATTTTCGCATGCGTTTAGCTGCCTCAAAGGCAGGAAGTTTTTTTTTTTATTGCAGTGTACTATAATTGGAAATGGTAATACCAAATAAAAATAATAATAGCGGCATCAACACCGCCCAATGAGCCAGATTTCACAGAGTGTATTTTATGAGCTGTGAGCTGAACACAATTACAGAAAGCATCTACTATCACTGTGGTTGAGCCAACCTTTGAAAAAAAACATGTTCACAATATCAGCTGAAGTATGAAGAAGAAGTAATCTGGCTTTATAATGAAACCATATAAAACTACCTGAAAGTACTGACCCACCCAAATGGATATCCTAGCGTATGATAAATTTGGGGAGTGGCAAACAATTTTTTTGCATTTCCGGAATCGTTCTCGACTAATCTTCAATTGTATGGTGTGGCTGGCTTAGATTTTTTTCCGACCCACCCAAATGGACATCCTTGCATATGATAACACAACACACAGAAAGCACAATCGATTAAACATAAAAGAAGTATGAACTAAGTGAAAGAACATGCTGTAAAAATAACTAGATGTGTTAAAATAGCCTTTATTCATATATTATACATTGAATTTGTCCATCTCACCAGCGAAATTTTTGTATAGGGTGGCGCATAAGTAACATTAAGATTTGATCAGTGAATGCATTTTTTGGTTAAGTCTTTTGCTTTCGTCTCTTTACAGAGTTAACTACATAATACTTGGGAAATTAATGATGAAAAGGCCCAGCACAGACCAAAGAACTAAAGTTGTTCAATTTTACTTTGAAATTCAGCATTCGATTATTCAGATCATATCGAAATTTCTTTCATGTTCGAAATGCTCCTAGCGCTTCAAAAATTTACCGATTGGTTTAGCGTTTTGGGCAACAAGGGCTGCCTGTGATATTCCGCGTGCTGGAAGATCTCGTGCAGTTGGAAATGAAGTGACCATTGAAGTTGCCCCGAAACTTCCACCAGGTGACGTTCTCAGCAGTTAGAGATGTCTAGGCAGTCTTTGCAAAGAATTTTACTAATGTTACATCTTTTCTCACATAAGATGCAATTGGTTCACAAGTTAAAACCAAATTGTGCACAAGAACGCATTTAATATAGTCGCCATTAAAGTTACTTATGCGCCACCCTTTATATATTTAGTACATAACAGCCCAAACGCGAATAAATGCCAAATTGTATAGAACTTCTGAAAAAGAGTTATTTTTGCAGAAGTTGCATTTAGTGCTTATAAGCTGTATTTTTATTCTACTGGACAAACTTGTCTCTTTGACTTATGAGAAATGGCTTTTTCCCAAACAAATTAGCCCGATTTAGCTCTTTGTTCTGGTGAAAATTAAAATATTTTGTATTTTTCATTGGCCACATTTGGTACGCTCAAGCCTATGAACTGGGATGACTTATTGTCGCCCTTGTATGGAAAAGGTTTTTTTCACCACATCACACTGCGTTACACACCGCATTTGGGAGACGTCTCTCCTTCCGAATGGGGATTGTATCAAAACTCGAATAGAGTTTCCGACGTGGAATCTACTAGAATGCTGGGAAATGGTTATGGCTAACGATAGGCAATACTTTCAAACATAATATTTGAGCATTTTTATAATTGATTAAAAAAAATACATAACTTTGATCTTTCCAATACTTTAGCAAAATATTACTGCTTTTCTATCTAATTTTATGAAAGAGCTTTATAAAGCTAATACACCCCTTGTCTGTCGACGGGACTTTAACCCTCCTAAGTTAAAGTCTTTAACCTCTGAAGGCTAATCTTATTAAAAATGTATGTACACCAAAGATGTGTTTATTTTGTTAATGAGAAGCTGTTTTTACGCCACTATTTATTCTATATACAACCAACTGAACAAAGCGCGTCTGTTGTGATCCGTTTTTGTACGCTTCCATGTTTTTATGTTAAACAAAACCCTAATGCCTAATCGTATATATGCAGATAACACACGTCCCATTTGGCATTATAACACACTAATGCCAACTAATTTGACTTTATTGTAGTGGCAGTAGTAGTGGCGGCAGTGCGAGTACCAGTACGTTGTCAGGGGCAGTACAATCAGTACCTGACGTTAGTGGCTTATGAAGCAAAAACTGCTAAAACAATACCTTAACAAAGCATTTTAACATTACAGATTCTACCAGGAGCCATATGCTCCCATATATGTAAAGGATTATAATAATGGCGACGATGCTGATGTTGGCTATGAAGACGACGGCGACAGCAACAGCGACGACGACGACGATGGTCATAGTGTAACACGTACAGTATACAGTACAGTAACATTTGATGCGGCACTTCTACTACCAACTAAACATTAATGCGGTGTTAGATGTTCATACCTATGCTGACATGTGTGCTCTGCTTATTTACATTACATTAGCCTTAATAATGTTATGTACACAGTTATTTAAGCATGTGTGTGTTTGTGTATGCAACTTCAACATATTGAGATGTGTTAAGCATGTTAGTTATTTTTGTTATTCATTCTCCTTCCATACAACACGTTTGTTGATATTTTTCTATATGTGTCCAAACAAACTAAAGTGAGATGAAAAAATCGAACTTTATTTACCTAAGAATTTAACCTTACAGTATAGGTATGTCTAGTTAATACTGAATGAATACTTTTTTTCTGAATACTTTTAGATGACTAAAGTTTTTGTCATGTGAAATTTGATGCTATCGAATGAAATTAACTAAGTAAAGAACACTCCAGCATAAGAATACCTGTTGATGACAAAAATTACATAAAGTTTTGGGCAATATAGATAATCTTCAGGTCCCATTTTTTTTCTTAACAAATTAATTCTCTGCAATTATTGCTAGCTTCCTGGAAATGGTTCCATAAAGTCTATGAAATAAATAAGGGTGTATGGTTCAAGAAGTCAATTAGATTTTTATGCGAGAGCGATTCCAAAACTAGCCGACCTAACAGAGAACACATAAAAAATTTGCGAACAATTTTCTTTACTTTTCAAAATAATCTGCTTTTAGCTCGATAGATTTTTTCAGAGATATTCAGTAGCTTCTATACCCTGTTAATAGTTAAAACTGTCAAGCTTCTTAAAATAGTCATCAACCACAGATTCCACCTCTTAACTGTTGGCGAATCTTTTACAACCGAGTCATTTTGTCAAGTTTGGGAATAGAATTCATTAATTATGGCAATAGTGGATGTGTAAGCTGCAGCACTGTCTTAATGACACAACACTTTCTTTTTCGCCAAATGCGGTCTTTTTCCATAATTTCAGCACCTAAACGCTGCAACAAATTAGCTTAATACATATAAGCCGAGGGAACTAAACCTGGCAAATAAGGTGCGATATGAAGTAATTCAAACTTTAATGCATTGATTTTGGCTTTCGCAACAGTGGATGTGTGAACTGGAAATTGTCTTAATGACAATCGCCAAATACGGCCCTTTTTCCATAAGTTCATCAACTAAACGCTGCAGTAGTAGCATAGTATTCGACGTTGATAGTTTTTTTTTTTGTTTCTGAAGGTAATTAGTAAACATAATCCCATGCGCATCCCACGAATCAAATGCCATGACCTTGACTGCAAATAGAACCGTCTTCGCCTTCTTTGGACATGATTCTTCCATTCCAGTCCACTGCTTTGACTGTTCCTTTGTCTCAGGTGTAAAGTGGTGGACTCATATCTCATCCATGGTTATAAAGCGATGCAAATATTCAACTTTATTTCGGTGAAACATCGCCAAACGCTCTTTTGAAACATCTTCACGACACTGTTTTTGCTCTACTAAAAGAAAGCACTACAACCACCTTGGGCTCAACTTTCTTATCTTCAAACCTTTAGTCAAAATAAAATGTATTGTACTTTTTGAAAAGCCTATCATTTCAGGTAGCTCACGCATCTTCAACCGACTATTATCCAATACCATTTTGTGGATTTTCTTAGCTGTGTCTGGCATAGACACCTCAATTTGTCGAAAACTACGATGTTCGTCTTAGCAGCTCGTACGGCCTTGTTTAAACTCTGCTGCCCAATATTACAATCATAAACGCAGCAGACTCACCCAGAGTAGCTCGGTTTTAATATGGGTTGGACTGAAACCTTTCAAATGGAAATATTGAATTATATAACAGTGACACATTTCTGTCCATGTTTACAAATTCAATGAGATCGTTTACTTTTGATGGTATAAATAAAAATACTAAAAACAGTGTGGCGCCTTGAAACTTAAAACATATGTTTTATAAGGCTGCCACTTTTCACTAAAATATGTTTTTTTTCAAATATAAATGTAATAAATGTAATGATCTACAAATAAACTGCTGTTCAATATAAAAAAAAAACCGGCTACCACCCGAAGCCATTTCCACTTATCATTACAAATTTAAAATATTAAAAGTTTATTTCAATATGGGGATTCCCATTTAACATTGAAAATATGCCTTTGAAATTGGATATTTTCATTTACTGCTAAGAAAAGAAAAATTAGCGATGAGAATGAGAAATGCCATTTAGTATTGGCAAACAATCAATTATCAATTAGCATTTAGAAATGCTAATAGTATAGAGTGGACTCTATACTAGTGGAACAAAAATTTTTCCAAGTAAAAGTCAATTTAAAATATGAAGTTACATTTAATAATCGAAACATATAAATTGTTGATGAGAATTTCCACACCATCCCAACAAAGCGATAATAGAAATTCCATTTGATATTCAGACCACAGCATGTGATGTGGTAAATATGAAACAGTATGTAGTGGCTTCAAAACCAACGGTCTGGCAAGGCTGTCAGCTGTTAAATACCTTTCATCTGAAGTGTTATTTATTTAAAGAAAGGTTTGCCATTTACGAATATGGATCGTTTAACAACCGAAGGACGCGTAAAAATAGTTATAACTTTCTACAAAAGTGTTCATTTAAATGTGTGTACTTTTCATACAGTACGGGGCGATTAAAGTCGTCATAATCGACCATCTATACAAGGGATTGGGAAGACTATAAAGAAATTTGAAGAAGCTGAAAAGCGTTATAGATGTAGTCAGGCCTGTGCATCATCGCAATGCAAGCGCATTGCCGAAAATATCGCTTCTATTAGTGAAAGCGTGGCGCATAATCCGAATTTCAATTCAAAGCGGTATGGCCGTATGATAACGGACTTCTTTTTGGCCAGCAATTGAAAATTATGAACGGGACGATATGTGGTTTCAACGAGACAGTGCCGTGAGCCACACAACATGACCGATTTTGGCTTTATTGCATGAGAAGTTTCCAGGAAGCGCAATTTCACATTTTGATGACCTCGAGATCATACGATATGATGCCGATTGTGTTTACGCGGATAATCCTCAAATTTTAAAACCAACATTCGTCAAGTTATCACCGAGACACAGCTCGAAAAGTGGGAACAAGTGTTTGAAAACTACCTCGAAAGGATCCACTGCTGCAACCAATCCAAAGGGGTCATTTATATGACAATGAATTTCATACATAATGGCAAGATCCAAGCATTGTAATGCAAGTAAATTTCATCGGAATCATAGCTTTATGTGTGTTTTATTTAACTTTCCTTTTTAAACCGGAAAATGTATAACCCGGTATATAGTTCATTCAATGCCAACATTATAAATTTTAATATCTTGATTTATTATTTTAAAATAAAAAATTCTCAACATCCTTTGTGGTATTTTTAATACCAGTGGCAAAATCTCTCGTTCTTGTCCCAGCAGCAAATGCAATAAACAATACTAAATGAACTTCAATGGAACGTCTCGATAAAAATTATTCTTTTCTCAACATCACATGTAAAATTACGCTTCCAACTGTGGCTGTGCTTTATAATGGTGTGAGGTAATAGTTTTCAATGTTGCCAACCGCCAGGAACTTGCATTAATTGTGCTCCAACAGATTAAACGTCATCTAAGCTCCTATTTGGCTTCATTGTTCGCTGTTAACAAATAAGGCGGAAATGTACTGAAATACTGCTCTAAGCACTTCCACACCCTGCCCTGGTCACATCAACCTAAACCACTTTAATTAATATAAAACTATTTGAATAATACTGTTGACACAACATAAAACGACTCATATGTAACAAATGTATAACATCAGCAGCAGCAGGAGCAGCGAAAACACATACTCGTACATACACATCAAAGTTCCTGTGAAAGGATACTTCATGTTTACATATTCATAATGGTTATTTACATATTCAACGTATACTAATAAGAAGAGGGCGAATGATAAAATGTTGAAAAAAAACTTAGTATATACTATGTCTATATATGCAATATCATTTGGTTACATACCTGCAAAATATGCCAACATGGCTGTTAGGACGACTGATATTAGAATTAAGGCGATACTCAAACATTTCCAGGAACAACGGTGTTGACAGCGTTTATCTATGTGAAACCTGCAATGAAAGAATGAAAAAAACAAGAGCAAACCAAACAACATTAGACAAGTTGGTGAATGGAGAAAAGTACATACAAAACGAAAGAAAAGATCGGATGAAACCAAACAACTTAAATTAAACAAGTTACAGCATTGCAGGATATACTCATATAAAATGTAATGCTTGTTGGATGTTGTACCAGGGTGTTGATTAACATTTTGTGTCGTTAAACATGACATGATACTCGTATCTAAAAGCTTTTATGTAGCCATTCATGTTAATAGTGAAATGCTTAAACATACAGTGTTGGCCAATGGAAGAGAGCAAAGCGTCCAGAGTAAGGCATATTTGAACGATCAACATAATTCTCCTACAGGTCATTATTATTTCAATTTATAGTAATGACAACTATCACATAAGGACAAAATTAATCGAAAAATATTTTGCCATTAAGTTCATTATATTGAATACGTTTGATGATATGCCTTTATTTAATTGCTCATCACTGTATGCATGCTAGCAAATATGTTATAGTTTATTTAAAAACGTAGCTCTCTGCCTCTCTCTGCACTAGTGTTTGTAGATTGTTATAGAATAGATTCTGTTTATTTAACATGAGACAAGAGTGTGAATGCGCTCGTATTTTCATATGTATTTGGGTCCTTGTTGTGTTAAAATAATTGCTTTTTTCTGTTAAATGTTGCTAAAAAATGACCATGTTTCAACCTAATTTTTTTTGAGATCCTTTGTAGGTCTTTGTTGAACTATTTTATTTGGTCGAAAATACATGTATGTATAGTTTTTACATATATATGTAAATATAATTGTGTAAAAGTATATTCGTGTGCTTATATTATAGTTAACATATTAAGGTTATATTTAAGTTGTTTTTATCCGTTCTTTGGTTCTACGTCATAAGCATGGTTCTTTTTTAGGGGACATGTATTTAATTACATCCTCCTTTTTGCAATGTTTCATTCATTTTAGTTGATTCTGCATTCAACTGCATTCAAATTGGCATTATTTAGCGCTTAATGTCAGCAAAAATAGAAACAAAAGAAACAATAAATTTGAAAGCGGTCCCAAAACTAGCCGACTTAACAAAGAAGAGACAACAAAGTAGGGGAAAATGTTCTTTATTTCTCTATATAATCTCCTTTTACCTCGGATACACTTTTTCCAGCGATATTCAATAGCTTCTATACCGTTTGTAGTATAATACTAGCTGTCAAACTCCTTCAACTCTTCATTGTTAGCAAACCTTTTACCACCGAGCCATCCTTTCAACTTTGGAAATAGAAAACAGTCCAGGGGAGATAAATCTGGCGAATAAGGTGCGTTATGAAGCAATTCAATCTTTAACTCATTAATTTTGGCCATAGTAATAGTGGATGTGTAAACTGAAACGTTGTCGACTAAACTGGAACACTCATTTTCGCTAAATGCGGCCTTTTTTCATAATTTCATCACCTCAACGCTGCAATATATTATCTGTTGAAGATTTTTCTTTTCTAAAGATAATCAATAAAAATAATCCCATATGCAACCCCAGAAAAACAGAAGCCATGACCTTCCCCGCAAATAGAACCATCTTCCCCTTTTTGGACACGGTTTTTCAATTCCAGTCCACTGCTTTGACTATTCTTTTGTCTCAGATGTGAAGTGGAGGAACCGTGTCTCATCCGTGATTATAAATCAAAGCAAAAATTCGGTTTTATTGCTGTGAAACATAGCCAAAAAATCTGCTGAAACATCTCCACGTCGGGGTTTTTGTCCTGTTGAAAGCAAGCGCGTCACCCATCTTCCGCACAACTTTCTCATCTTCAAATCTTCGGTCAACATACGATGTATAGCACTTTTTGTACTGCCTATCATCTCAACTTACTTTCGCACCTTCAACCGATGACCATCCAATCCAATACTATTTTATGGATTTTCTTAACAGTGTATTTCGTGGCACTTCTATTGGTCGACCACTGCGGTGTTCGTCTTGGCAGCACGTACGGCCTCGTTTAAACTCTGCTACCTGTTCTTTCACAGTCGTAAACGAAGGAACAGACTCGACCGGAGTAGATTCTACAGCTCCACTTTAATATTTTTTGAACTGATACCTTTCAAACGGGAATATTGAATTACATAATGGTGATAAATTTTTCCCATGTATTCAAACTCACTGAGATCGTTTACTTTTGATAGCTCAAACAAAAATATTAAACAACGTTTAATATTGCCACTTTTCACAGAAATAATTTCATTCAAACTATTGGCACCATCTATACGTCAAGTGATCTTGTCTTAGGACCGCCCTCGTACATCTGTACTTTTTTTTGGAGGGAACAAAAAGTAGGTTTCGTTAAAAAATTTTCCGTTTTTCTTGACATGAAGTTCTTTTGAGGACTTTCAATTCTGTAGTTTGATACAAATTCAAATTATGTAAGAAAAATTTTTGTACATGTACATGTTTAGAGATACACTAACACTTCCTTATAGTGGACACTTTTTTAAGCATTCATCGTCCGTAAGTGCACTGCTGACATATATTTTGGAATACATTTGTCCTATATGTGACACCAGGAATTGTGCTAGTCCCAAAAATAATTAAAATGGCATCGATTGTGGCTGTTATCTGATGTGAGGTTTCGTTATCCACATACAAGGACAGAATACAAATGCTGTCAAGAGCCCCTGAAACAAACGAGTAAGTGGCCGATATCTTGGCTTCAACAGTAATGTAGATTTGGGAGGTCTTATTGCCTCTGCATAGAGCCAGGAACATTTCGTGTCAGAAACTTCTGTTACGTGGCAAAAGCCGTGGTGGTGAACACCATCAAAACTCAAGATTAAACTAGTTGAAAAGCAGTACACATATTTTCTCATCAGGACACGGTGAATGAAACTGATTACGTGGCAAATTATTGAAAGTTTGTTTTAAGTGTAATGGATCTAAATGTTATGGTATGATGATTCCCTAATTGCAGTTAGGTAAGCACTTACAATTTATAACAAAAAACACAATATGTACGTTATATCCATCGCGGGTTCTTACTTATTCTAAGCCCACTTTGTGTAAAACTTTGCGATATTTTTGAATCAAGATTGGGAAGAGGCAAACACATTTAATTTTCAGAGGGCACTGGGTTTGACCCTCCACTCCACCATGAAGTCATTGAGATATTCTATCGTGATATACCATGCACCTGTACTTGAAGCACACAAGTCTGATTTTACTACATTATCTTGGAATATTAGCTTCGGCACTACCAAAAGTTCGAATTCAAACAAATTCCCTTATATCTCATGAATGAGACATAGGAGAACTTCTCGTATTCAGTGAGCTTACACTATTTCTATTTTTAGACTCACTTAACGGGGCTTACAGTTTAACGACGATTCCGAAGCATTTACGAAGCATTTGAGAAGTATTTATAAAACTTGTCGATTACTCGACTGCTCAAAGTGTTGGTCAGACACATCGAGATGATCGCCGTTTAAATATTGACAGGTGTCTGCATGCGGGATTGGACCCGCGATCATACTAACGGTAGTCGCGAGTACTAACCATCGCGCCACCATCGAATATATCTTGCAAAAAACCAAAAAAAAAAAAAAAATCGCCACCATCGAATATATCTTGCAAAAAATCCAAACAAAATCGAATTTCTCAACTTTTTAAAGCTGGTGCTAAAAACTCTATAATCATACTCATATAGAGACATTCCACAATTTTCGTTCAAATCCATATAAAAATATGCATTTTACGGATATTTAAATGGGAAATGCCTAAGATACCAAAAACACTAATTTTTGAGCTAAGAATTATCCAATTTCCCCGATGGCTATTTGAGTTATAGTAATAAAAAACTTCGTGACCTTTAGAATTCCAACAATTTTTCCCCATGAAATTAATTGCATCTGAAAACAAAGTGGCTCTATAAATTTCATCAAGCTTTCCGAATACTATATCGTTCCAATCCATTTCCAATCCAATCACTCAAAATAAGCCTCTGTGTTAGCTATTAATTGCTCTCTGGTTGTAAATCTATACTCTCCAAACTATTTGTTTCGGTTTGGAAATGCAAAATATTGAAGCACAGAGAGGCAAAGCATAACTCAATAGAGACAATTTATATGCTCACGTCCCCTTTCATAATGTGGAATTTTGATTGTTTAGCCTTTTCAGCAATAGCTGCAATTGTTTATACCATGTGTTAAGTAATTATAATCTGTAAGACATTGGCGTAGCAAGAGAGGAGGGTCGGAAAACTTTTTTAGCATCCATCAGGGTTTTCAGATTAGTCGCAATGAATGAATTTAGTCTCCACAGAATGAATGAATGAATGAATTTAGCCCCCACCCCTAGAGACCATGTGTTGCTACGTCAATGGTAAACATATTACTCAAATCAAATAATGGAGGTATTAGAAAAAGAGAAAAGGGAAGAAAGCATAACTTTTGGCCTCTGTATTAATTCTGCTCTGTATTTTAATCGCATACAGAAACGAAACCAACTGAAAGATGGTAGTTGTCACAAAGTGGTATGACAAAACACTGGAAGCATTCTCTGTGGAAGCAAGTTCAGTGTTGTCGTGGCACAACAAATGCCTCCCTAGATTAGCGGTATAGAATAGCAATATACATTTAATGTAATTTACAATATAAATTCAATTAATAGTATTGAGATTGTACTTCAGTAAGTAAAATCATCCTTGTCAAATACAGGTAAAATAAAAAATTCTAGGAAAAGTATGCCGCATATATGAAAAACACGTGATACGCAATAAATAATTAAAAATAAAAATAGATTTGTTCAGACGGAAGATAAGTTAGTAAAAGGACCCAGGGCTTGAAGAGACACAAAAGTACAAGGGGAGGTGAACTCATAATAAGTAATGGAACGGGCTCCCCTCCTGTAAAGATAAAGACACGAATTTGGCCGTAAATACGTAGCATGAGTTATATAGAAAGGGGACCGCTATAAACCGTTCCCTGGTTTATTCTTAAAAGAGGATATGCAGCGTCAATATGCAACAATAAGTTCAGCGCAATATTTACATGGTAAAAAGAACAAAATTATGGTAATAGAATGACTGTCGCCAATTGGTCCAGAGAGGCATCAATAAGTTGATTATTTTCTACGCGTCGACTCCGAACAGGAACACTTTCGATTACTGTGATTGAGCAGCTCCATTCCAATTTTGTTTGCCAATTACTTTGCAATATAAAGCAATGTCGAGAGATATATATGAACGAATGAAACCAAAAGTATTTAACAAATACTTAAAGCCTTGGCTTTTGGTGTCCAGAGATGTTGGTACGTCTTTTTGGGGTGACAGGGGACATCAAAAATACCACAAGAAAAATTGGTAAAGATCTTGATGTGTTCTTTTCTCATACCAACCAAAGGATTAGGCAAGACGCAGTCATGCATGATAGTGGAAAAAGTTTCAGTGAACACGTCTATAGGTGTTTTCAAGGACGATTATATTCTGTTTGCTCCCACTTGTACGATATCTGCGCGACGTGGGATATGTTACTGCAGTCTTCTCAAGTTTTGGAATCAGCAAAATCTATCGAAAAACGATGGGTTGTTGTTGAGATTGAGTTGTTGAGGTTCAAGGATAAGAAATCATTTCGATTGTTACTTTAGCAACTGCGCTTATTGTAGGATATTACTGCATTCTTAGTAAATATTTCGATAACAAAGATGTCCTTCCGGTAAACAAGACACTGCCTTAAAAAAATATAAATTTCTTTATGTTTTTGGTAGAGAAAACGAATAAGAAGTTGGTCGACTTATGAAGTGATTGTTAGGTTGCAGAATATAAAAAAATATAAAATAAAATCTAGTTCTAATAAATTTACAACATCAATATCAAAACTAAACTTATGCTTCAATAAGATTCAACATCTCTGTTCAGCGCAATTAACGAAGGTTTCAAGAACATAATACTTTTTCCATACCATCGGTGTTCCAAGTTATGCAATTAATTGGTACCACCTTAACACATAATTCTGTTGTTGTATTTCTCTGCAACCGTTTCAACTACCAAGCTCACACCTTTTTATATCTTTCATGACACTAGTGGTACTGATGTCACAATTCACCGTCATTATCGCAGTCATCGTCTTTTGCCAATTATTCATTCCAGCCAACAACATATGCCTCAATATAATCACACCATTACCCACCCATCCCATCGTTATAAAATCTCTTCCTTATGTTTCTCCCATCCAACCAAACAACCATTGCTTTTGCCTGGCTGTTGATAATAATGAAGAAATTTGAATTCAGTGTAAATTTATGCCAAAATCACAAGGAAAACATAAACCGTAACCATAGCTAAAAGGCAGAGTCCCATGTTCGGTACAATGGCAACTATTTTTCATACGATGATTCATGTTGCACGCTCGCATACAATCTCTTGTTGCTGCCACAGCATTTAGAATGCACAAAGTGTTTGATGTTGTTGCTGCTGCCGTTGCTGTTGCATTGAAAGAAGTTCCACCAATAACAACGATATGGCCATAATGAACATTTCATTAAAGGATGTGCAGGCAAACTGATTGAAGAAGGCAACACCACATTGCACACACACTACACACTAGAGAGATGGCGTTCAAAATCTGCTTGAACAAAAAAAAAAATTATGACTTTTTATGCGTGTATATATATATATATATATATATATATATATATATACTGGTATCTTAAAATTGTTTATTTCGTTTAGTCGTATGCCATGGTGACTATACTGTGCTATATCTACAGACGGCCTGAAGTCGTTACTTCATTTCCTTCCTGCACTCATAGCTTGTCGTTGACGCCCACTCTTAAACTACTATTAAAACATTATGACTTTTTATGCGATAAAAAAAGTAAATTTGATAGTGTTTGTCCTCTCCTCCTCCATGTTGGTTGGTTTGACTCAAACGTCGTACTACTTTGTAATGTACAAAAATGAGTATGTGACAAAGAATAGCTGAAACTGAGGGCTATAAATCTTCATAAATTGCCTATGAAATGTCTATGACTTTGCTGGATTTATGAGCAGTCGAAAATGGTATTGATCCTATCACTTTATCTGCTGGTATATAGCAGGGAAACCACAATTGGAAGGGGTTAGGAAATTCATGTACATCGGAGTGTACATCCCCGAAGAAATATGGGTACTATCGAATAGGCATTACATTGAATACAGACTTTACTTCCTGAAACCGTTGAAAGAGATACAATGTAAAAATTCTTGATAAAGAGGAAATTTCAAATAAAATATATATTCAACTGAGAACTGGTAGATCAAAGAACTCCAAGGAGGAGGAAGCCAACACCAACACCCAATGCTTCCTTGCAATATCTTCAAGTGAAAAGTCTGTGATATTTGGGGCGGGTGAAAGTGAGACGATGATCATAGCACGCAACTATCAAGATGATCCTGGATTCTATCCCAAAACAAACCACTCTTTGAACAGCGGCTACCTCAGTATGCCGATAAACACATCGAGTAATTGAATAATAATCAAGTCCAGTAAAAACTTCTCAAACTGCAGTTCGGAACTGTCATTAAACTGTAGGCCACTTTCAGTAGGTGCAAAAATAGAATGCGTTTAAGCTAACTGAATGTGAGAAGCTCTCTCATATTCCTTTCAAGGGTATGACGGACTTTGTTCTTTTTGAAACTTCACCCGAATGGGAAAATGTATATGTATATAGGGTTGGTTCGGACAGTTCGTTCGGTTAATTCGTTAGTTCACCCTACAAAGACTTCTCATGACGTAGAGTTCCTTCAACCACTATCATAACTTCCTCCCATCCCTTCTCTAAACTGTTTACTATTGTTTACTTGTGTTCTCGTTTTAGTCGTGGTTATAGCGTTTAAAAAAAAATTTAAAAATGAAAAAAATGAGCGAAAAGGAGCATTTTAGGCACGCTATGCTGTATTTTTTCCGAAAAGTAAAAACGGCTAATGAAGCGAGCTGAAAAATAAGGTATGTTTATAAAGAAAACGGGCCAAATTAATGGACTCGCTAGAAATGGTTTAAAAGATTTTCTACGGGCGACTTCTCCTTAACGGACGCTCCCAGATCAGGACGACCAAAAGAAATTGTTTCCAAGTAGGACCAAAAGAAATTGTTTAGCTATTGTTAATCCCCGTACAACAGTGAGGGAAATAGCAGAAATAATGTAAAAAAAAACCAGTGTCAACCGTTCACAGGTTCATAAAAGAGCTCGGAGCAACCTCGATAAGTGGATACCTCACTCTCTCACCGAGCCCTCATCACACTGCCATGCGGACTTATCAGAAACTGTCAGAGCTTGGGTGGGAAACCTTACCCACCTCGCCCCGTCCGACTCTCATCTATTTCGCAGTCTCATCAACTACTTGAAGGATTCGAATTTCCGTAACGACGAGAAAGTGAAAAATCGAATTGAAAGTTTTTTTTTCCAGAAAAAACACGTGAGTTATTATTAAAAAAGGGAAAGATTATGCAATAATAAAATATAAATAAATTTCTTTTAAAACTCGAACGAACTTTCCGAACAACCCAATATTTTTTAACATAGTAAAAGCATAAAATTCACAAGATAGCTTACAGTTCAAATATCTTCTTCCATCTGCTTGGCCGGCAGGTAGAAACTTCTTTGTATATCGATCCTCCCCTCTTCCGGTACCCATCATACAAATTGATACATTTTAAAAAATCCAGTTTGTTCCCTGCAACTCCTCATCCGTACACAGCAGTAATCCTGATTTTTGCTCTTTGTATTAGTTTATAATTCTCTGTGAAACGAGACAAATGACCACGCCCTTTCTAATACAAATGACGAATTTAGCCCAGATATTCTTTGCTTGATATGTTCCAAATAGTTACGTTGAATTCAGTCAAATGAGACACGCTTTGTGACTGAGTCCTTAAAATAAAAACGGACTGCATTGTCACACCCCTTTTAGTAACTATTATAAATATTGATCCATTTTTTGAAACTCAATATTTCTCCTGCAAATTCTTATTAGCAGGTTACTTTAGCCATATTTTTGTTCTCTCTAAATCGGGGAAAAATTGAACAAATACCCATATCTCTTCTTGTAGTTCCCACATAAATCACTGTTTTAACACATATATTCTCGACTTTATATCCTTCTTTATTGGCACACATTAAGCGTTTAATGCAAAATATTAGAATAATTAAAACGGCAAGTGTTGCTACACACCTTCTGTTGCCTTCCACACCCATTGCCAGATTTTCAGAACTGTAATCTTTCTCCTGTAATTCTTAATTAGTAGGCTACAGGAGCCCAGGTTTTTATCCATTGCACTCTCTGTTCAATAATTCCCTGTAAGCTTGAGAAAAACTGATTAAATAACCACATCGCTTCCGGTATCTGCCATACAAATAGCTGATTGAACTCTTATAATTGTAGCTTCAAATCTTTCCAGTAGTTATATCGAATTCAATTATATTTGCACGCGTGATGCATGAAATAAGTTCGCGAATGACAATGGTACACATTGCCACACGCCTCTGCTGCTTCTCATGCAAATAACTCGGTTTCTTGAAATTTAATTTTTACTTTGTACTTCGTAATGCGCAAACTGCAGTTGCTGAAATGTTTGTTAATTCTATTGCATTATCACAAAATCGTTTAGATAACCACGTCCTAACTGGTCACTTTTCATCCGAGGAAATGAAGGCATACTCATATATTTTCCTAGATTCATATGCTTCAGTTCGGTTGCACTAAATTCCGTATAATAAAGAACACACTATGTACTTTAACACACTTCAGTGAGCTTAATCCTGCGAACAAAAATGGACTACGGAATGCCTTAAGGTACTACACGTACAAATCGATCGATTTATCAAATTTCTAAGCAAGTGTTCAAAGACTTATAATTTTGCTTGTTTTATTGTGTTTTAATTCAAACTATTTTTTTTTTCTTTTGTATTAGAACCTTTTAGCATAACTTACATCTTGCACCAACACGAGAGGAAGAAGGAAGGTGAAAGTGTATGTAAGTCTATTGACTAATTAATATAAAGGGTGTCGCAACAAGAACGCAAGATTTAAATTTGGCGCCATTCGAAGTGTCATTGTTTGACATTTGAACAATTGTTATTATTTGCTCACTTACTTAAAATAAGGATCTAAATAAAGGGTGTCCCAACAAGAACGCAAGACAGTCAATGGTGTTCGGTATCGTGAAATGATAACCAGTTTTTTCATGCCTAGAATTGAAGAAATGAATGTGGAGGGCATGTGGCTTCAACAAGACGGCGCCACATGTCATACAACCAGAGAATTAATGCAATCTTACAAAATTTTGCATTCTTGTTGGGACAGCCTTTATTAACTGCTACGAAAAGCGTATTCAGTTATGAAACTCCACAAAGGAAATTGTTACAAAAATGTATAATATTTGTCGGATTGGATTCTCAAATAAGTCTTTCTGAAGAAGTAGGAACAAATCCAATGAACGGTTGAGCATTAAATGTAAAACCATTTCATTTCATTCACCCATTAGACTATTAAGAATTGATATAATTCACACATTTGGTCATAAAAACAATCTGAAAAATATAATATTTGCTTTATATAAAGATCTTTCCTTTGATTTCTTATAAATCAATACAGAAAATGTTCATATTAATTTGAATTTGTTGTTTTCTGCCTGCCACAAAATGTTGCTTACATTTCAACAAAAATATTTCGGCGATAAGCCTCATTAAATTTTGGCAACAGTTGTTAAACGATATTTTACAATTTCTCACTGCTTGCAGTGCTTAAACATACCACCTCTATGCCACAGTCGTTGGCACCATCAATTTCTTCAGGCATTTGGTAGAAGAAATACCTAGGCAAGACACCACAGTAACAACTAACAACTAACAACCAACACAAACAGTAGTACATAGTTTGTAGTAGGATTGCACCGCATTGTAGACTTAAAATTAATCCGATTGTGCTGCAAAGTAGCATAGCGTATAAATCCAGACAACAAATCGCGGCGATTTGTTACAAAATACTACCGCCACTGCCACCTACACCTACAACGAAGTCGGGCAGTCGCTCACATGCGAATGAATGTGTGTTAGTTTGAATTTAACTAACGTTTAAACCAAAAGCATCGGTTACAAAAACGTGCTTTAGTTTTGTTTAGCGTTCAAAACATTTGCCTTTACACCAAACACCAACATCTTCGAACATGCAACCGAATGGGTATGAGAGTCATTTTATCTTTTGGTACGACTACTACCTACCACAATGGTTAGCAAGGAGTCGTTTATTACATTTATAACGAATGCACAGTGGAGGAATTGGGAAATTGTTTTAGTATGCTTGTTTTACACATTGAATTTTATTGAAAATGTTTAGAACCAGTCTTCTGAATGGTGTTGTTTTTCAAAGCAACAATGTTGAACCTGGATTGTTCATAATATAATTATTATTGATAAATGGGATGGCAAATGTATTTTGCCAAAAAAGTACCGGGAGTTGCTCAACAAATTATAAAATACTTATTATTAATTTGAATTTATTGTATCGCTTTGAAAGTAAGTCGACGAATAATCCAACCAATCTTGTAAACATTTTTTAAATATAGGGTGGCGCAATAGAACGTGCATATTAAAAAAATAGATTAAAAAATAAATACAAAAGGTATGGTTAAATTAAATCTAAGGCATTGTAGAGTAATAAATGGAGTTTACTTTTTAAAAATAACATCATCTAAATGGTGACCCTCTCTACGACGGCACTCCTCTTACCGCAAACGAAAATTATTGAAAACTTTCTTCAGTAATACTGGTGTAATGGCTGCCATTTCACCACGGATATTCTCCTTCAGCTGAACGATGTTTCTTGGATTACAACTGTAGACTTTGTGTTTGAGGTATCCCCACGAAAAAAAAGTCAAGAGGCGTCAAGTCTAGACTACGTGGGGGCCATGGGATATCACCTCTTTTCGAAATCAGTCTGCCAGGGAACATCTGCTTCACCGCCGCCATGGAGTCATTTGATGTGTGACAGGTAGCTCCATCTTGTTGGAACCAAGTTCTGGAATTCACTATTCTTGAAATTTCAATTTCTGGAGCCAAAAATCCGTCCAACATCTCAACATAGCGTTCCGTATTAACCGTGATGCGCATTTTCGAAGAAAAAAGGACCATTTATTCCTCTGCCAGAGATTGCTGCCCATACTGTCACTTTAGGACTATGCAATGGTTTCTGGTGTTTGAATTTGGGATTTTCACTGTTCCAGTAACGACAATTTTGACGGTTTACGAACCCATTCATAAGGAAATGAGCCTCGTCAGAGAAAAGGATATTGTCAAAATTGGAAAATCGATTAAGCATTCCATTAGCAAATGCGAGCCTTGCTATGAAGTCAGACTCTTTCAATTCTTGTGTTAATTGCAGCTTATATGGATGCAGTTTAAGATCCAATGTTAAAATTAGTTGCAAACTTCGTCGCGATAATTGTAAGACAGACGATGTCTTACGAGTCGACATTTGTGGATTTCCTCGTACTGACTCCATAACTCTCTCAACATTGTCTTCGGTCCTAGATGTTCTTGGGCGACCATTTGCTTGTGGTTTAAACGTTGAACCGGTCTCTTCAAAACGCTTTACCCATATTTTAATTAAATTAGCACTCGGAGCTTCACTAATTCGCCGTAGTCCATATTCAGCACAATATAGTCGCCTAGCAGCAATATATGAACGAGAGTTCTCGTAAAAAGCGCGCACGCAAAATGCGCGACGCTTCCCGTCGAAGTGACTAAAACTCCATGAGCCCGCCAATCCAACGATTTAGACGATATAATCCGGAGACATATCAGGTAATGCGGTGCTTGTTTCGAAGATATTTGTTGAGCTTTTGGCCATAAATTCGTTCACAGTAATAGCTTTGCGAGATGGTCTTCAATCGAATGAAACCGGGTTCCTCAAAGTAGTGATTTGAGGTTTGGAAAGAAAAAAAATCAACCCGGAGCCATATCAGGTAATGCGGTGCTTGTATAGAAGATACTTGTTGAGTTTTCGGGGCCATAAATTGGTTCACAATAATAGCTTTGCGAGATGGCCTGCGATCGAATGAAACCGGATTTCCCAAAGTGGTAATTTGAGGTTTGGAACGGGAAAAAAGTAAGCAGGGGCCATATCAGGCAATGCGGTACTTGTTTCGAAGATGTTTGTTAAGTTTTTTGACAAGTGATTATTTCGCAAAAATAGTCTTTTGAGATGGCACGTTATCGCGAAAAAATACTCTTTATGTACCGTCCGACCTCCAGCCAATGATTCCAGATGCACAATATTGCGATAATCAAAGAAAACAGTCAGCATTACCGTGATCGCCTTTGGCGTATTCTTTCGCTTCGTTCTGGCTCAGTTGGAAAGTGATATTTCGAAGCCGTCGTAAGCCCAAGTCTCATAACCAGTTGTTATTCGTTTTATGTATTGATCGGAATTGACTAGTTGCAGCATGTCTTCGCCACCTTTATGCGATTTAGATTTAGAAGAAAATTCAAGTCTTTCAGAACTATTTTATCGGCAAAACCTTTCATACCCAAATAGTTATGCAAAATGATACGAACTGATTCGTGAAGATAAGAAAGCCTTTCGCCGTCGCTAATTGCGATTTTCAGTCACCATTGTTGAAGACGTCGATGTTCAATCAAGAACGAAACAAATCTCCTTTCACAACTCGACCGTTTTTGAATAAACTGTACCACTTATATGTATGTGGTTCTGATAAAGTCGATTCATCGTAAGCCTTGTGAAACATTTTCAACGATTCGTCACACAAAATTCCATTTGAAATTAAAAATTTCAGATAAATTTCTTGTTCGACGTTTAAATTCATTATAAATATCGCAGCCAAACTAACAAAATTTGAGATAAACTCTTTGTTCGACATGTGAATTCATTATAAAAATCGGAGATAAACTAACTAAACTAACTTAATTCATCTCCGTAAATAGTCTAAATGACAGATTGCGTTCAAACTATGCGTAAGTACAGAGGACAGTTATGCCAATTTAGCGGCAAAACAATACCTGTAATTGGGGTTCCTAAGATATCAATCCCCCATACTTTTTTGGCAGAATATGAATCACAATTATCTAAATTTTGTATTTAAGTTATGAGTTTGATATAGAATAGTTTTTATATTAAAATTGTGCAATAGTTTTATATTTTTTCCTTTTCATTACAACATTGTGATAAATTTTACATTGAAAGTTCCTGATTAGACAATAAATTACTAGCTGCCGCACCTATGATGCTACAACATGAAATTCAAATAACTTTTTTTTAATCAATGTATTTTATTTTAAATGTTTTTGAAGATAACAGACCGTAAATCACGTCCACATTCATCCACCCATATGCGACACTTGATCAGAAGATTATTTATTGGGGCCTGAAGGGTTGAAGTCGGAATCGCTTCAATTATTGTTTTAATGGACTTCTTCAATTTAGTCAAATTCCTTGGTTTCGTTTGGTACACCTCTTGCTTGACCTAACCCCTCCATTTAAAAAGAATCAGGTGCATTTAGGTCAGGTGACCTTGGGGGCCCGCAAAAAGTGGAGTTTCTTGATTTTAATTTGCCTGGGAATTTTCGTTGGAGCTCCGTCATAACCGGCCTGGCTATGTGTGCAGTTGCTTCATCTTGCTGGAACTGAATAGTGTGGAAACGTATACGTCTTCGGCTCAGTTCCAGTTAAAAAAAACTCCTTCCGCATCTTTAAATAACAGTTCCCAATGACATTTACATTGTATTTGTAGCACGATTTGTGCGCTACCCTGTACATATGACAATAATACAACGATTCAAGCGATCGATTGTAATAGCAAAATCTAGGAATGCAAAACGAACCTGGAGAATTTTCTGATTTGTTACAAAACAGAATTCTTTCTTTTTGCGGAAATGATTGACAAAGTTTTAAGCCGGCCAATAAAAAAAATTACCTCACGTAATTGGGACTAGTAAAACGAATTCATGTTCATCTTAATAGCGTTTTAAGTTTGGATTCACTGAAATCAGTACCAGCATATGGTTAATAATCCTGTCGGTATGAATTTCGTTATTATTTATTATTATTTCGTGTGTGTTATTATTATTATTTAATTTTTTTTTTTAAATTTTCCTTTTATTTGAACTACTTTTATAGCTATTCAACATTTCTATTTCAAAAGAGTTACCAAATTACAGGTTATTATGACGCCGATTATCTTGTGATTGCAAATCTAAAATAGAAGGGTATTAAGTATATTCTATTGGTGCATCTTAAGGTAAATACAAATAACTAAATCTTATTCTCCAGTTTCCTCTAAATCCGAATGCATTTTTGATATAACTTTGTCTTTTCCAGTTATCTTTCTTATCATCAACGCATTGCTTTGGACTATGTGAAATACCTAAGTTGGAAGCCATCTCACGACAATTCTAAATCAGAAATTTTCAATTTTGTTGTATGCTCCTAGATCCCATTGGAAGTACTTAAAAATAGGAAAAGTTAAGACCAGACTTTCTGAAACCAAATTAAAGGTATTCTCTAGACGATTCCAACTAAGATCTTAGAGCCTTTGCCACTAATAACCACCTGTGGCTACTTTGAATCGAAGATCTTCCCCCTCAAAACAATTATAAATATGTAATGTTTTAGCTTGAAGTTAGTGTTGCGAAAAATGTAACCCACTGTGCCATAACAGACTACAGTCGTTTTAACAATGGTCATCATCATCATCATCATCATCATTATGCTCATCAGCTTTACAGCATCTCTGATGCAATAGACGACATAAGCAGCATTTATCAGCCACCAACAACATTCTCCATTTCCAAATTGCTGGAATGGAAAACATATAGAACCGGGATATAGAAATGACAGTTAAA
Source organism: Philornis downsi (assembly GCA_019455685.1). Taxonomy (NCBI): domain Eukaryota; kingdom Metazoa; phylum Arthropoda; class Insecta; order Diptera; family Muscidae; genus Philornis; species Philornis downsi. Next base: position 1,089,016 of record JAHXMU010000080.1, read on the forward strand.
AATTGTCTACCACGCTTGCGTGTTTGCTTCATTGTTAGCAGCCCCAGCACCATTGAAAGTGTCATAAAGAAGATGCTCTCGTCGTGATAGCGAGACCCAAACACAACCCACTCGCAAAGCCAACAGACCTCATCCTTGGTAGCGGCAGTTTCATCCTCACAGACGTCGTCATCCACATCTACGCCATCATCATCATCTTCCTCCTCATCCCATGCTCAACTGGGCCATTAGCATTACATGCAAATAATGCTTTGCACAACTACAAAGCTTTGGTAACAGAGAACAAGCGGCAACAGAAAAACTAGGTGCAAATTTCATGTTGCCACACGAAATAGCAGAAGATGTTGCAAAAACAAAAAAAAAAAAAAAAACAAAAAAACAAGGAATAATGATGATGATTTGTTCGTGAAAGAACTGAAGCACACGGAAAAGAAGAAAATTATAAGTGAAAAGTGGTTGTACAAGGAAAAATGATGTGGGTTTAATGCATGACAAAAACGAACAGCAACGAACGAAAAACTGAGAGGTGTATCAAAAAGGATGCCGAGAAAATTAATTTCTCGCCGTTTTTCATTTCAGGTTTATTAGATGAAACGTGCAATGCTAAAGTGTTTTATAGTAACGTAAAATCGTTGACATTAGACCCATCTAGTGTGAGCATATGCAATGCGTTATCATGGGGAAGAGGGTTACCAATGAAAACTAAAGATTTCGAGTAGGCGTACGTGAATTAAAGTTTTTCAGATAGTTTGTATGGAAAGTTATGATAAGGTGACATTTATGCGTGTGTTTGGATATAAACATAAACGTTTAATAGGTGAAGATTAAATAAATTTGTAAATAGTTAAATAATGTTTAAAATAAATTTATAATAGTTAAGTTGCAGTGATCATATCTTGGGTATGCGAGTACTACAACAGCTGGTTACAGACTAGTTTTTGAGAAGTGCGAAGTCAGAAGTTGTAATTTATGACTTTATGACAAACATGCTATAACTGCAATAGGGAATTGTTTAATTTTACTATTGATATGCCCCACCTATCGAGTTCATTGTTGAAGTCTTCCTGCTGGCGTGTTGTCATTCATACGAGTATACACGCAGTTTGGTGAGGTTGACCGCGTCGACGTCGGTATGCAGCTTGCAGAACTCATGCATTAACATCGCATTAACAATGGTGTGGACATATTAGGTGCGCAATTAAACGCCCGCTGTTCCCGCGCCAGCTGTAAGTGTCGATTCTGCCACCTAAACATCATGAGCCAAGCTTAGGCATATGGTAAACATACTGCCGCAACACAATAGTGATTTTCTTTTGACATCATATTCTTTTGGTTGTGTGAATATGTATGATTTTGTGCCAAATAATCGTCATATGCCGGAAGTATTGATTTTTTTCTTTCAATCGAAGGAAACGGCGGCTGAAGCTCACCGAGAGCTTCCAAACTTTTACAGAGATGCTGCTTTAAGTGAAACAATGTGTCGAAATTGGTTCCGTCATTTTAAAGATGGTGATTTTGATATTGACGACCGTTCGCGTGAGGGAAAGTAAAAACCTTCGAAGACACTGAATTGACGGCATTGTTTGATGGGGATCCATGTCAAACGCTGGTAGAGCTTGATTCAGTGCTAGAAGTTACCCGCCAAGCCATTTCCAGGCGATTGCATGCGTTGAGAATGATTCAAAATCAAGGAACTTGGGTTCCTTATGATTTGAAGCCACGGACCGTTGGGTGTCGTGTTTTCGCCTGTGAACAAATTTCTCAGCGACAAAAAAGGAAGGGTTTGCTTCATCGTAATATAACGGGTGATGAAAAATATATTCACTGCACCAATCCAAAGAAAAGAAAGTCATGGGGGCTGTCTGGTCATGCTTCTACGAAAGTTATGCTCTGCATTTGGTGCGACCAGGATGTTATTTATTACGAGCTGTTGAGACCAAGCGAAACCATCACTGAGGATCGGTATTAACTTTAATTATTGCGATTGAGACGAGCTCTGCGCCAGAAACGGCCACAATACGTAAAGAGGCACGAAAAAGTAATTAATCAGCGTGACAACGCTCGGCCTCACGTGGCCAAGCCCGTTAAAACCTATCTGGAAACGCTGAAATGGGAAATCTTATCCCATTCGCCATATTCTCCATATACTGCACCGTTTGATGGCTCGCGGTCTGGCTAACTGGCAGTTCCACTCATATGACGACATCAAGAAAAGGTTAAAGTCGTGGATAGCTTTAAAAGATGAACAGTTTCACCGTGACGGAATTCGAGCTTTGCCAGAAAGACGGAAAAAAGTAGTACCTAGCGATGGGCAACACTTTCAGTGAATCATTTTTAAACACGTTTTCATAATAAAGTGTAATTTTTCTAAAAAAAACAGCGAGAACCTAATATAGGGTGATATTTTAATCGTAGTTTTTTTTAGAAATCGAATAAAACAGTCAAACTTCCATCATATATTAAAATTTTCTATTGGAATCGATAAATTGGTCTTTGCCGTTTAATTTTTAACGATAATTTCATGTAAATGTTGTCCGCGGCTCCGTCTCAAAATGTCCATTCGGAAGGTCTAATTTTTCGTCACTTTTTCGAGTATTTCGCCCTGTATTCCACGAATAACGCGTCTTATGTTATCCTGTAAGGCTTCAATAGTGCTAGGCTTGCCAATATAGACTAACGACTTGACATAACCCCACAAGAAATAATGAAGAGGCGTTAAATCGCAAGATCTTGGGGGCCAACTCACAGGGCCAAATCGAGAGATAAACTGCTCACCAAATTCATCCCTCGACATATCCATTGTTTCACAAGCAGTGTGGCATATTGCACCGTCCTGATGAAACTACATGTCAACCAAGTACACCTCAGCCAATTGGAGCAAAAAAAAAAAGAAAAAAAATAGCTTATCATGGCTCGATATCGTTCACTGTTTACGGTAACGTTTCTTCCACAGTCGTCTTTGAAGAAAAATGAACCGATAATGCCACCAGCCCATAAACAACACCAGACTGTCGTTTTTTCGGGATGCATCGGTAATTCACGTATGGCATGCGGCTGCGACAATTTTGCTTGTTTACGTATCCGTTCAGCCAGAAGTGAGCCTCATCGATGAACACTTTTTTTCGATAAAACAGCGGATTTTCAAAATTAGACGTTTTGGTAGGTCATTCGTCATTCGATGATAAAATGGCAGAGTATACTGTACACTTTTCACTTTGACAGATGACGTTTGGACGCCATTACCAACCAGTGCTGCCAACCTGAAAACCCTAAATCTTAAAAAATCACCCAATATATAACAAATATACATATGTGTGAGTTATTCCAAAATTTCTAATAGGAGATTCATCCGATTTCATTAGTTTTCAGTATTCTTTATTTTGCAATGCGACAGGTGCGAGGAATTGATCATGCCCAGTTATCACATAATTTCACCTATTTGTAATTTTCGATAAATATTATTTATTTTGTTGGCGGCTCTGTGGGTGTATTTGAGATCACCCACATTTCCGAAGTAATAGTTGTCAAAAATTTGGTATCATCCCAGACGGTCGTGAATCCTTCTTAAAGCTTGAGAAGGCTGTAATTATACCTCACCCCACGCAACGCCCTACGTCAGGTTATTGATGTCAAATTTATATGTGATTTTTTGTCCTTTTGTTACAACTTTCCCTCATAACAAATTTTACAATTGGCCACAGTGTTGCCAGTAACGTGGCATCATTTTCCATAGACTCTATTCCTTAAACCTATCCTGGATCGAGCGATCGTTGTGTTCTTGTACCTAAATGCAATATTTTGCACGGTTGTCATGGAATTCATGTGTTTCTAATACACAATGGCAACATATCACTGTGTATTAGAAACATAGGAACCAGAAGGGTTGTGCTATAGCGATTGAAAGATCTTGTTAGAATGGGCTATGGCTATTTAGGTAGTATGAAGCTTTAAGGTGTATATATTTTTTGCCTTTTGGATTACAAACCTATTTCGTTTCTTTCAAATTCGTGCGTATCTTAGATGTAATGAAGTACTTATTTGTGTACGCTTTCTGGCAAAAGAGTGAGTGAGCGAATGCATTATTTGAAAACGACTTTTAAAGAAATAGTCAAAATTTTGTCTACCATTATACTGACACAGCTGTCCTCTATATTAGTGCGGAATTTGGGCGCGATCTGTTCGTTTACAGTGATCGATTTTGTCATTTTATCTCAAGTGTGTTCTACGTTTTTTGTAATGGAAAAAAATGTTGAACAAAGAGTTTCTCTCAAATTTTATATTGCAAATGAAATTCTGTGTGCCGAATTACTGAATTGACTTTATTAAAAACAAGTGCGTATGTCTGGTACAGTGCATTCAAAAGCGGTCGAGACGTAGTGCTTCGCTCTAGTCGGCCATCAAGGACTTCAACTGAAATCAACACCAATAAATTGAATGGTGATTGAGAATATTTATTGAAGTTTCTATGAAATAGTCACTGAACTCCTTGTGTCGCAGTAATCAATTCATAATTGGGTATAAATTATCTTTAAAAACCCAATAGCGTAAAGATCCTGGAGATATGCTAGGACAAAACAATCCCTAATCCACGTTCACCAAACGTATTATAACTGGCGACAAGTGAAGAAATTACTAGTTTCACATGGAAAACCAGGCAACAAAGAAACAAAGAAACATATGAAAAAAAAAACAATAAATCAAAAGTGATATTGAGCGTTGGCTGCTTCCTTGAGTTATCGCGGTTTTGTGCACTCGGAATTCTTGCCAAAAGACTTAGAAGTAAGTAAGGAATATTATCTGGGCGTTATGCGACGTTTGAGAGATCAAATTCGTCGAAAATGGCCAGATTTGTGAAAACACGCTCCTAATTTCTTGCTAAAAACTTAACAAATATCATTGAAAACCCACGGTATTCACCTGGTTGCCTCCGACTATATTTTCCCTCTTTCCTGAATTCAAATTAACAGTCTGGAACAGCCGTCCTCAATTGATAGAGGGCATAAAAGAGAATTCGCGTCAAGAACTAAAATATTTTCCGGAAAAATACGTTTGAAAAATATTGTGAATTGCCTCATTGGTTTGGATTATTCGTTGGCTTAAGTATCTTATTTGGGAAAGAGCGTACTTTGAAACCAATACAATAAATTTTGAAAGAATAATAAATATTTTGATCTTTATTGACCAATTCTAGATAGTTTTCTGATAGAATATATTTTGGCGACGTGGATCACATGCAAGTTATAATCATTATAATAATAATTTGAACAAACAAATTTTTAGCTTTTGAAGGACTAATAAGCAGCAATAAGAAGGGTCAGTCAACCATAAAGGCGAATGAAAGGAGCTTATATTGGTTAAATCAAGACTTCAAAGAAGATTGCCAAGACAAAATATGACAAACAAAGTGTGACAATATCAGATATAAAAAGTCTGTGTCAAAGTTAGGTTCATTAAATCACTCTATTTGATAGTATTGCCTGATGTTGATCAATTGCCAGTTGTGCGAAAAAAAGGTTGATATAACTAAGTTGCAGTTGTTTATATTAACAACAAAAAAAAAAAAAAAAAAAAAAAATGAACTAAAAAATCACATACTTTTAATTGTTACACATACATACATAAATATTATTTGTTTGTGAAGTAACATTATTATGTTTTTGTATTATAATTTAAACAACTATTTATTTTCATATCATATGAAATGTAAATATTCGCTGTGACAGCTTTGACTTTTAATTTGTGCTATGATTTATAAAATAAAATATATTGCAAACATTAACACTTTAGGCCGTTTTTATGGTTTTAAATAATACTACCACCGCCACCATTCACAAGCTGATAAACAACATCCTCATATTTATACTAG
>JAHXMU010000080.1:1094891-1157172 GCA_019455685.1 Philornis downsi
CACACAGAAACACACGCATATTTATTGAATGCCACAACAACAAGAACGGGTACAAAAAAAGGTATGTAAATACTGTAAACGGAAATTTTAAATTAAAAAACATAAATCAATAGTTACAAGTGGCAAACATTGGGTCTGTATGTTTTAAATATGCAACAAAAAGTGCGGTGATTGCACGAGTGTGTGTGAGAGATACTGAGAGATGGAAGGAGGCAAAAGTTTTGGAACATTTTCCGATTTGAATGTGACAAAGTTGGGTTTATAAATTAGTAACAGAAATACTCGAAATTTATGGATGACCAGATAAGTCAAGTTTCAATTAGTATACAGAATTTTTTTTAATATAATTAAGGATTAAAATAATGTTGAGGTATTGCATAACAATCTCTTTAAAAGTTAGCAATTTTCGACAAATTAAAATTCGTTTATAACACTTATCCAATCCGGCTCGAAGGACCAAAAAATGTTAACACAGGGGTTGATCGGACAGTGTTTTTATTTCATATGAAAGAGAATGAGAAAAACGGGGGGTTAGAGAGTGTATAATCCAATGATTTCAATTTATTGGCAAGGTTTTGCCTTTTATTTCTGGGGTTTACAAAATGGAGATTGTTTTACCAAGCAGGGGCTTTAAACGTTCAAATAAGTAGTTTATATATCGAGTGTAAAATGAGTACTGATACTTGGGCGATTGCTAGCTGAGAGTTAGAATACCGCTTTATTACACTGCTAGAACGGTGGAGTGAAAGTTCTTTCCTTAGCTGTGGTGGACGTGTACTTAAAAATTAAAACTTACAACTATCAGGGTAAGGAAAACTTGTGCACGTAAACACATTTCTTATTATCTTTACAATCCAACAAATCAATTAAAGCAAGCAGTATATGTAGTATAATGATTCCCCCAAAAATATGCAATAGCTTTTATTGCAAAAGTTATCTTTTACAACATACAGTGAAGGAAATTGGACGTCAGAAACCATTCACATTCCCTATCACTTCCAACCAATTTTTTGATCCACCATTTTATGCAATTTGATCCAAGCAAATGCAGTTTCTCAACTATCCGTTTATAAGAAGCTGTTAGCTAAAAAATTCTATTAGCGTGACTTTGGGTGCAATTAAATCATTTCACTCATGTTGTTATATGTATGCCTAAAGCTATGAAGTATAATATGTTTGACTAGAGAAAGAAGATATCTGCAGTTACAGCTGTTGTTTATTAAATTACTTTGTAAGGTAAATGGAAATTCGAACCAGCATAGAATAAGAAATTATTCATTTATCCTTTCACCTTAAAATATGCAATTGTTGTAATGCTATCTGTAATGCATAATGTATAATGTAATGATATATATAAAGCGACTAAACTGTTATGATATGGCAACGACTTAAAATTTTTGTTGGCAAAGACTTAGTTGCATTATGGTTGTGGCAAAAACTTTGTGTCAGCCAAATAAAACGTGATGGCTATGTCCAGAGCCGACAAATTGTGTGTTCGGTTGACTGATGATAATTAAATAACAGTTTGGAAAAAATAGAGAAAACTGTGACCAATTATGTTAGGATTGATATTATAAAGACTTTTCAGATATGGTGTCTTGGATGAGACGTCACTACTGCCATCATATAAATCATTGAAATTTGGTCACTTTGAAAATTCTTAATGACACTCTCCAATACAAATTCTGTCATAAAAAGATATCTGGCAGACTGCTAACTATTCAGTATATTCATTGTATCTACAACACAGATAGAACAGATATCACATTGCAAAAGTAAATGTTAATGCAGTCTTCTCCGATATTGAAATGGAGTAATACAAGCAAGGGTTTTCATGCTTGCCGGAATAAATCTCGGGTTAACTTTGAGAAGGTATAGGCACGCGCCTGTCTAGTTTCCAACATTACGACTGACTGAGTAGCTTCAACTGTGGAATAAATTAAGTTATAAGGTAATGAAAGTAAATGATATGAAACCATTGTTTACCTCTGGGCGATAATTAGTTAAAAATGCTCTAAAGCATAAAAGAAGGAGATCGGGACCTCCATCACGGAAAGAAATAGCAAAGACAACAGCCATATATTGGAAATTAAGCATGATGATACAACGGGCAACTTGAATTTACAAACTGCCACATCCGTCTATGGAGATCCTTGATGCTAATGCCATAATTCGCCTACCATGAGATGTTACTGCAGTCTTTTCATAAAGAGGCGCAGGAATTGATATATGGCAAACAAATATAGCTTCTGGACTTGCTTTTTTCGACTGACTTTTTTTTGAAAGAATATCTATTTTTGTAAATGTCATTTAAAACTACAGGCCCTTATTAAAATTATGTGGAAGTGTTCTTCGAAAAGCCTTATTGCTATCATTGGCTTTGATGGTATTGTCTCCGAAATCAGAGTTGTGTAAAAACATTTTTTTTTTCTTTTTTTGTACGTTATTTTTTACTGCACGCTAATATTCTACTATATGTCGACATTGAGTGAAACGGTCGTGATTCATATGTTTCCTTGACAGCAGTTTTCAATTGCTTATATCAACCGTAAAGAAATGCAATAGAAAAAGAAGCAAATATTGTAGGCTTGGCTCGATTGTCCTGATATAACCATCCAATATTCCAAAGTAAAGTTCAGAATTGATTACAAAGAGAAGATCCATTTCACTGATTATATACACTGAATGCATGTAAGATCGCTAAACCCTAGGAGCTCTTTCATGAAATTTTGTTTTCCGGTTATTCTTACGATATTTTGCTGAACTCGAATCAACGAATGGAAGATATGCATTTGCCTCTTTAAAGATTGGTTTATATAAAAAACAGTGATCGTGCAATTTGAAGTTACATTTTTTCACCAAACAGTATTGTTTTTTCGCGAGAAAAATTTCCTTAAGCAGCAATGCTGCTATATTTTTCACGAGAAAACGATGTCTCGTGGATTTTTGTCCGCTAAAAAAGAACGTAGTACTCAGTTTAAAATTCCGAAGCTGCATGTGACAAGAAGTTTCTATGTCTACTTTCAGTCACGCAATTCCAAAAATTGAACCGCTGTCTTTTATTTGCACACAAAGTGACTGTGTGAACATTTTCGGTAATTCCGCAAAAATTTGTTTCTAACACTTTGGCAATGCACCTCGTAAGCACTCACTTAACGTTTATGTGTCCACATTTTCCGTTGCTGAAAAAGTTTTATTTACTGTTACTGTAAAGTGCAAGTATTATCGACATTATTAAACGGATATGAGCCTGTAGGCCCTTATACGCGAGTGCAGCCACCACATATCCACTTGGTAAAATGGCAACAAAAACAAAAAAAAAACATCCAAACGATAAGTGTTTACTTTTATGTTATTTCCAATATACTCTTTTGTTGTTGCTGTTGAATTTCCTGTGGGAAATTTATGAATGCCCAGACAAAATACGAGAGAGTTTGCATAACAACAGAAAAAAATCAAAAATTGTTAATAAAAATTGAATTGAAATTATTAATAATAAATACTCTCACACATAAGCACCTACCAATTCATGTAATCAATGCTTGCATAAGGCAGCTTACAACAAACGCCTGTAGTTATGCCAAGAGAAATGTCATTTTTATGTCGTTCAACAGTGACGTTTTTATCGGATGCCCCTTAAAATATGCTTTTAGTTTTCGTTTTTTTTTGCTATTAAGTGCTCGAGAGTATGCTACAATTTTTTACATATTCAGTATGTATGTACGTGTGCGTGTGTTTGTTTGTGGAAGCCCTAAAAGCATACTTTACTACTGAAGGGACTTCATTTTTCAATAAATCTTATCAACACAACATTATAGCTGGAAAAGCTTGCGATACCACAGCTTGTGCTTTACTCCTCACAACATGTATATATAAATGAAACTATAAAACCACGGAAACATTTATAACTTCCCTCTTTGTATGGTCTCAACTCTACTTCAGCTGACCGAGCATATCCTTTAACTGCCATGCTCACTCACACTTAGACGCTTAATGTGCGAACACACACATATATGTACATACTCTCTGATGAGACAGAAAACTCATTTGTGTCGCAATGAATGGCATGAACTCCCTATGCATATAGAGTTTTAGCTCATATACATATACGTACACTGTGTAGAAGGGCACAACTATATGTGTGAGTTTAGGGAAATTTTCCATGTTTAGTGTCCTTTAGCATTGGACGTTTGGTTTTAAGTTTTATGCATAAAGAGAAAAGTTTATGGTTGAACAACTTAATTTAAATTGCTTTAATCTATTTTTGTTGCCAATAAATCACTAACTCAGACATTTGCACACAATCCCAATGCACGATATATATTACTACATATGTATGTATGTGTAATGTATATGCGAATGTTATATACTGGAGGTTTTGTGTATGTTTAACCAAATGAATATGTAAGAGCTTAAGCATAACTGGTCGTAGCTCTAATAACTACTGACTTCCCACTAAACTTCACATATTTCCATAACTAAGTTGCTGGGCCAGGACTACATTTTGCCGCTTTACTAATTTTCTAATAAGGCAGCAGCAATAGTTATAGATTTGTTGGTGCTATTTATGCTCATATATAGAATAAATGTATTTATGTGTATATATTTGTATATATGTATGTACCGTAAAACACACATATGCATTTACACTAGTACCACAGACACATAGGGTCTAGCCGTCTAAATTATGGCATGGAAATATTACTGCCCATTATCGTTTATATTTAGGCATAAGTATTTCAACCATATATACAAACACTGAAATGTATATATATATATATACATTTTACATATTTCATATATATATATATATATGTCTACGCCTATATGTTGCTGTTGTTGGTTCAGTTGGGTTAGAAATTTGCACATTTCTCTGACGTTGTGTTAATAAATGAGTCTGGTTTAAGTGTAGATATGTGCGAATATAAAACTATGGCTTTTATAGCCGGAACTGGCTTTTAGTACCACAACAGTAAACCTATCAAATGTTTTCACTTGTTATAGGCCTATTCCCCCGACGTAATGCAGTGCCCTCCACTCCTCTGGCAAGGAAATAGTTTTATAAATCTTTTGAAAATTATAGTTTGCACAAAATCGTTGCATACTTTTTAGGCATTGCTAAAACTGCGACTACAAAATGATATGCATTAAGTTGCATGCAACAATATGTGATTTTAATGTACTAAATAATTTCTAAATGTACATTCACTTAAGTTATGTATAACCAATAAAGCCCAAATACTTTTGTAGCACATGGCTTTTAGACGAATAGAGGAAATAGATGTTAGAGATGAAAGAATTGTTGTAGCCATGGGCAAGAAAGACGAGAAAGCCAGGTTCGATTTCCATCAAGCAGACTTAATCAATAGTTTAGTTTAAAATATTGAGCATACACGAACATTTACAAATAAAGTCAAAATATGCTAACCTGTAGCAATTAATAAATGTTGTTGTACCGGAAAATTGTTCAGACTTCCTAATCAGTTCCGTTTCTATGATATTACATTCGAGACAACTAATTGTCCAATGTCTAAACAACTAATTGTAATCAATACTTGCATAAGGCAGCAAACCTGTAGTTATGCCAAGAGAAATCACCATGTTCAGAGAAATCATTTTTATGTCGTTCAACAGTGACGTTTTTAACGAATTCCCCTTAAAATATGCTTTTAGTCTTCGTTTTTTTGATGCTACTAAGTGCTTGAGAGTATGCTACAATTTTTTATATATTCAATGTGTATGTATGTGTGCAGTTTCGTTTCTAAGATGTTACATTCAAAACAACTATCTGTCCAATGTCTAAACATGTCTAATTGTTCTCGGTTGTACCACTAAGTGATGCAGCATTTCATTTTCTTTTGCAAAGAGAGTAGATTTCCAACATAACCACTCTTTTCTTTGTTGAGCAAGTCTAATAAATTGCGGTAATTATTAAATATCAATGGAAATAAACCAAAGCATTAAGCCTGTTGTGAATTGGGAATACTTTAGGTTTAGGCAGTATAAAGGTCCTGAACAATAAAAAAAGAAAAATAACATATAAAGAAAAATAGGCCCTAAAAGTATGCTTTAGCAAATTGTTTGATTCAAAACTATGAAGTTCACTGAAATTTCAAGCCTCAAGGTGAAGACCGCTAGATCTTATTAATTATATTTCGTGAAGAAGAAAAATAATGAACAAAGATGTCTAGGGACACTAAGGCGGCAGCCGAGGTAATACATGTTTCTCAGACATTGACGTTCGTAACAGTCGTTAAACGTAATAATAATAAGATTCAAGATTTATTTGCATGTCAACGTATCAAACGCATTATTGACTTCTCAATTCGCACTGTATTATGATAACAACCATTTGATAAACTTAGCATGATTCATTTCGAATTATCTCTACATTACAAAATATAAACTAAAACTATTGGTTCATTTTCTCGCCGTAAGAAAGTAGACTGAATCTGGGACACCCACTTAATTTATTTCCCACCAAATTTTGTGCGAAGTAGCGAGGAAAACCAACACACTTGTTAAGCTTTTATTTGAAGGATACTTTTGCACACAAAAGTACACTTAAACAAATTCTAGTCATTACATTTGTTCATTCCGGCGGCTGCCATTGATTTTGCACGCACTTGCCGCTATTGTTGGTGGTGGTACACACAATTTGCCAGCTATTCGTGCCACCGACTACAGTTACTGGAAGAATAATAGTGGCAGTAGTGGTAGCAATGCCATGTATAACAAACCAAAATCAAATATGCGTGAATAATTGATTATTTTTGGCTTGAGTAAATCAATGATATCGTCTCATTGTCTAACTGAGCATGAAAGATAGATAGACCACTCGACACCCGCAGCACAATGCTATATTAAGAAGGGAGATATGGGGAAATGAGGTATAGCCACAACAACCACGAGATATATATATATATATATATATGTACGGAACACACAGAAATACGCACGCATACATATGCAGCATAGAGAAATGTTAAGCATACATTTAATTAACGCCTAACTATATGCAATTTATAAAATCTAGCAATCTGGGGCAGGAACGTACTTTGTCACAGTTAAAGGAAAGGCATTTAAATTTATTGGTGACAGTTCACATTCATGACAGAAAAGGGGGGAAACAAACAATACAAAGAAAGGATAGCAGATAAAAAAAAGTTGCATATTTTTGGGTCCAGCGAAATTCTAAAAAGTTTTATTGAAAATAAAACTTTTCATATTAATAGGAATCCGGCACGGCAATAATTAAACTACTCCATAAAATAGAAGAAAACAAATTTCGATGGGAATTCGACTTCTTATTAAAATGTTCACACTCCATTTCAAAAGCTTACCAAATAATTGAATTTACCAAGCCTGGTATTCTTTAGAAAATGTTCCGTAATTTTTTAATTTTTCATCGTTAAGGTGGCAAAAACACATGTCTTAATGCTCTAGCTTATATCCATACCAAAGGGTTGTTGCACAATTTTTCAAGAATTTTAGTTTTGGAGGAACATGGTAGTTCGTGAACTACTCGTTATCTAGGAAACGGTATTATAAGAACTACATTATTAACGAACAAACACGACTACTTTCTAACCCTACTCCTTCCGATTATAATTAATAGAACATACAATGGATAGCAAAGAAAATCGTTGCATACCTTTAGGGGAACTATATACACATATATTAAAAAATATTATCATAAATCTTTATTTGGCTTATTTTATTAGAATTTTTATTTTTAAATGTAGAATTCGAACTTCGGAACATATTATATTTCAACCTTCATGTCAGAAATATCGGAATTATTGTATTATCACTTGAATTTTCATAATCTTGATTAAGATACTACGAAAAATCAATAGGTCATAACACTAATATTTATATAACTTATAGCATTTGAAATACATCTTTTATTAAGGCCTCCTTTCAGCTACACCTCTGCACATTCTGTGCGCTTCCTCCCCAATCCTGCCCTTGTGAGGCTTTAGTTGTTTTCCTGTTTCTGTCAGTTTTTGTTGTCAAGCTATAGACTTCCCAGGAACACGTAATCGCATACAAATATTTACCGTGGAAAATTGTTATCAAATTGATATGTTGGTGAAAACTTGTGGTGATTTCATTTTCTGTTCCACTTTCTTTTTTTTTTGCTCTGTGAGTTTCTTTGTTGTGGTCGCTTCATTTCGTTTCGTACTCTATATGTGTGTATGTACATATGGTATCTGTAGTTGGGAGAGCGTGATTGAAATTGGACTATAACGGCCTAAAGTCATACACGTGTGGGTTGTTAAATTAATGTTTGAGGTCGTTGGCAGTTTCATTTGTATATATTGGATGTACTACTACCGTATGTGTGCGTGATGTCCTTTTTCTTTGAATAACCACAGGGGAAATGATATAACATTAGATATGCCTACACTATGTAAAAGTCCAATAAGACATGATAACGAAGGGAATTAATTAAATGTCCTCCTTAACGAGGCTTACGAGAAAAAAAATCGAATAGAACTGTTTGTAATAGTTAATATTTTGGCAGCAACTTTTTTTTACAAAATTGATCTCTTTATCATCAAAAGCATGTTTTAATCCTCTAATTCCTAAGTCCTCAATTTTAATTAATTACTTGCCAAAGAACGTCATTTGAAAATATAGCCGTTGGATTATAAAAAAAACTATACGGAGCTAAACTAAGCGTAAATTTGTAAAACCGAACAATACACAATGGCTTTATTTGTTGATCTTTTGAGTCAGAAAAACACGAGCTAACATACCTAAAAAAGTAGCTGAGAATTAAGAAACTCAGGAGAAATCCGTTTACTGGTGATTGTGTAATAGTTGTGATACGAGATAGAGTTTATGGCACAAATAACAGAAGAATGTGTTGTTTTCAAGAATACCGAAACTAAAGAATAAGGAGAACTTGGAACAGTTACAATATTGGGAGATATTACTGCAGCCGCCTCAAACACTAAGAAGGATCCTATTAAAAAGTGATTAGGTTATAAACAGTAACAAAAACAAGGTCAAAGTTTGTCTCCTTGAGCAGTCATACTATTTGTTACTCTTACAACTTCAAACTGTTACTACGCAAACAAAATATGCGAAATATTCAAAAAAGACTGGAATCATGCTGACTAGAGAGCGAACATGCGATTTTTTTTCTTCATTACCGGTAGGAGAAACAACAAATGAAAAGCAGCCATGATAAATAAATTTTTTGAGTAAACATTTGACTCGCCGTTACTGTTACAGTAAGGTAACAACTTCTTGGAAAATCGTGTATAGAAATCGTATATAGAATCTTATACAGAAATCTTATATTTATTTGAAAAGTTGCATATTTCGGCTTTTTACAGTGACATTTTTAAAAGAATCCGAGACGAATTTCCATTTTTTTATATTAAAGCGTAAAGTTTTGTATTATTTGCGAAATGCAAAAGAGGCAAAGCCATGTGGTATGAAGACACTTGACGAAGAGAAACTTCATGGCGCAACTAAAAGTATAATTTGATTTTAAAAGTAGCGGAATTATTTCAATTACTAATTGAGCATTTGTCGAGAAAGAAGTAGAAAGAGGAAGCCGCATATTTTACTGTTCACCTATGCATGAATGCGAGAGAGATACGGGTTCCCAAATATCGTCACCTCCTTTCGTCTTAGAAAAAATTGCCCACATGAATTTCATATCTTCATGGAGGAAGTTCAACTGAAAAACGAGTTCCTTGCATAAATGTGGAACATTTAATTCTAAAAGAAATCTACTAAGATTAGTTATATTCTATTTAAACACAATTTGATGCAAGCATTGTAGCAGTGTGCAATCTGGTGGATGAATTTAAACATGGTCACACATCTTATTATAATAAACACACTTTGTTCGGGATATTCAAATGAGGCAAATGAAATCTACGACATATCTTTGACTGAATGACAATTGAATATGAGCGAGTTTATTAAGACGACATATATTTCACATAGTTCTATAGGAATATATCAAATTACGAGCAAAAAGTATTTGGTGTGCTTGCTCATCGTGCTCTAAATGTAATCATATAACTGTTTCTAAGCAATATTTAAGGATATTTCAAGGTAATCTAACTAAATCATTACATTAACCATTACAGAAATGAATTATTATGCACCAAAAACAAAGAAAGAGTCAAAGCAAAGTACTCTATGAGCTGAAAATGTTCACGAGGGGGACAGTATTTTCATACGCACACGATATAGTTCATATCTTAACGTTGAAACAAACAAGTAAAGGCAATCACTACACTGTTTTGCCGTATAGTTTCTCTAAAAACTTCTGCATTTTGTGGTGCATCCATCAATACAGCTCTAATTGCTTCCCCGTGTAGCGTATTCAACAGATTTAGCTCCGTCCTAGCTGTGTCCTATTTCTAATATTTAAATTCAAGATGTTTTGCAAACAATCGACATGGAAGGTTTGGATACAACATTTTATTCAGACAGCTTGAACAATTTTGTAGAATCGTTGGATCATGGACATTGGATATGCATACGGCTAAATAAGGATTAAGCGCAAATTGGACAAATTGAAGACCAGGCCATTCTGTGTAGTGACTACCGAAATCATGGTCGTCTAGATGACCATTGCAGGATTCAGTTTTAAGATCTTTGGCAAACGGGGGAGCGATGACTTGGAGAAACAGGGGTTACAAACTACTTTAATGTCTTGTCGTATGAGATTAATAACCAAGCGCAAGCCACGCCAGTTTTACCGGTTTACTGTTTAATTTGCTTTAATTTTAATAACACCGCGTTGTAATATTCGGTAATGGCTCCATTTGTAGCCATAGTGAAGGTGACCAGCTGTAGGTAATGCCTTTAAAATAGTAATAAGATTTGTGTAAGATTTTAATATCGTGGTAAATTTTGTAATAACTACTCCAGATTTCGGGAAATATTGCATTATATTCGAAACGCAGCTGTATAGGAATATTTTTCAAGTTTAACTCTTGAATACCCAAATGTTTAAACAGAAAATTAGACAACTGATTTTTGTAGTGCGAAGTTCACAGAATTTCAAAAGTATCTTCAATTCAATTGTAGTGATTTTACTACTAGTTCCTTGCAGAAATTTTGCAATGCATGATATAGTAAGAGGCAACAAAAAGGCGAATTAAGTAACGTTTTTAAAACACTGCATTGTTATTCAAATGTAACTTTTTCTGCAGAGTTCTATTGCACCAAAAAAAAAAAAAAAAAAAACAGAAAAAAAGAAAAAAGGAAAAAACTTCCCTTGCATCTCATGAATGGAATAGGGGAAAGCTTTCCCCTAACAACGCAATCTATTGTTAGTCTCACTCAACGGGATCTACAATTTGAAAAGCATTCACCAGACTTGCCGATTACTCAACTACTCCAAGTGTTCGTCCGACAAATTGAGGTAGCCGCAGCTCAAATAATGATAGATAGCTGTATATGGGATTGAACCCGTGACCATATCAAAACGATAGTCGCATATACCTATACTGTCCATTGCGCCACGGTAGGGCACGAGAATATTTCAATAATTTGTGTTTAAAATATAAAATGTTAAAAAATATCTCAATGCGTAGCAAGGCTTACAAATTATAAACTTTTGCTACGGTTTGCTGGATTGTTAGTGCTACAAATTTTCTTTCCGGTTTTTATGTCTAGTCCTGCACCGGGTTATCCATTTTTCGGTTTCAAAAGTAAAGTTAAATAACACACACATAAAGGTATGATTTCGGTGAAACTTTTATTTCATTATAATGCTTCAATTTTGCTGTTATGGGCGAAATACAATGTCATTTAAATGGTCGCCTCTGCAGCAGTGGATCTTTTTAAAGTAGTTTTCGACTACTTTTTTCGCACATTTCTGGCGGTATCTCGGCGATAACTTGACTGAATTTGGTTCTCAAATTCCTTAACGTTTAGAGATTATCCGCGTAAACACGGTCTTTGATGTAGCCCCTCAAAAAAAAAAGAAGTCTAACAGCATCAAATCGCATGACAAATAATAGCCATTTGTCGTCCCCGAGACGGGAAGTTATGCTTTCTAGAAACTTATCATGCCATAAAGTCAAAATCGGTCATATTGCGTGTTAAAACCACATATCGTTCAGTTCGTAATTTTCAATTCCAGACCAAAATAGTTGGTTATCATATGGCCATAGCGCTCTGCTCATATCCGTTTATCCGCTTTCACTGACAGAAGAAATATTTTCAGCAGTGCGTACATTGCGATGATGCACAGACCTGACCACATCTGTAACGCTTCCAGTCTCTTCAAATTTCTTTATAATCTTGCCAATTACTTGCACAGTAGGGCCGGTTATGACAACCATAATCTTCCCGTAATGTACGAAAAGCGCTCACGTTTGAAGCACCACTTTCGTAGTAAGTTTTAGCTATTTTTACGCATTCTTTGGTTGTTTAACGATCAATACTCGTAAATGGCATACCTTTCACTAAATAAATAACACTTCAAATGACAGGTGTTAAACAGCTGGCACTTGCCATACCGGTGGTTTTTAAACCATTAAATATATAAACTTGTGTAATCGATAAGAAGTTGAATTAAATTGCTTATGAAAGCTTATAGCAAAGTTTATTTAAGAGACGTTTTCTTGAGCTAAATTTAAAGACAATAAACGTAAAAAATTTTCTCAAAAACATATCTCAGGGACGAAGTGTCCAATCACAAAAATGACTTTATTTCTGGTCATTTCCAAATGAGCTATACGAAATAGTATTCTTTGTATGATGGCAAAATATACCTAACAATCGCCAAATTAAAATGTTAATTCTACCTCGCTTTCAGACGAAAGAAAATCTATTGAGTATCCATTCTCACTAATACAGTGAAAGCTTGCAGTAAATAAGTTTGATAACGAGAACAAGCAACTGTTTTTCCAATCTTTCCCCCGGGATGTTTTAAAGCATATCTCGAAATACATTTAAACGCTTCTGATGCTGTATAATATTCCTACTACGTAAAAGTATTCCCCAGTTGTCATTAGTTTGCAAATTATAATATATAATTTTATGCTAAATATTTTCTATATTGTTTTGTACCTTTTAATTGCCCCTAAAAGAAGCCAACAAAATTAGTGAATTTTTGCCTTTAGCCTCATTACCTGCCCTTCTCAAATGTGGCTAATGTTGCTTCGACAAGAAATCTAATATCTTTAAGTCACAAACACTTCAAGGGTCACATTGAGGAGCAGATACGCTTTCTAACAAACAGATACAAGTTTGTTTTTGCATACATTCCACCATCACAAACAATTACAAAATATTATACATGGTATGATGCCTTACATTCTTTTGATGTTAGCGCCAGACATTTTTAACAATATTTATAGTAAGTGTCTATAAGAATAAATGTATATGGAATACAGTCTACGCTTTTTGTTGTTATTTACATTTTCACCGACATATACGCAAAATACATCCACAAATATGAATGCATGAAAAAAAAACAACCACTAACAAGGCGCTCATTGCAAAAAAAAAAAAAGTGAAAGAACCAGCACAATTATGAGCGCTCCGTAATGTTCCGTTAAGTGGAAAAATGTGCAGAAAGTTTCGCATTTATTATTTTATAAAGACTGTACATACGCATGTACATACATATGTATGTACATATGTATGTATATCTGTGTACGTTTATCTGTTTTCCATTTTTTTTTCTTTTTTTGTAACATCGTTATAATGCTATATAAATGTATATGAGTAAATGATTGTAAGTGTGCTTCTTTATCCATTTTTTGCATAAAAATGAAATTATATTAAATATAGCAAATAAAGGCCGCAAAAAAATATAAAAATCTATGCAAAAAAACTGGCAAAAGCATAGATACCTTAAAACGCGCTCTCTGGCAGATTGTTTGTATATGTATACGATATACATATACGTTCGACTACATTTTTTATACTAATAGGATTCTAGAAGTACCATATTGCCGACAAAGTGACTGTTGTCTGTGTGTGTGTGTGTGTGTGTTCACATTCACGTATATTTTTTCACAAGAGGTCCATCGAATTGTCCGCATATTTTTTCAGTGCCCTTTATGTTTATGTTAATGTAATAAACGTAGGGCAAGCAACGTAATAACTAAATTGAAAAATTCGGTTTTTTTTTAGTCACAGACCAGCAAAGAATGGTTGCTTTCATCAGCAAATATGATAATTATAGCAAAATATGGCAAATAATGTAGCATACATTAGGGGACACAACTTTATTCTAGCAAATAGTGTAGTATACATTAAGGAATACAATTTTTGAAGTTAGTGCTGCCTGGTACTTTGAAAATTCTCATCTTAGCGAGATGTAAGTCATAATGGAGGTAAATATTGCTAGAAACAACCATTTTTGTAGTTATGTTTAAAACATTTCGTTTTTTTGTTTGTTTTTGTATTAATAAGCTTTCAGGTACTTTCAAAAAACATGTTTTTTGAACTAATAATATATTCATTCCAAAATGGATTTTGTACATTTCTTTTCTTTGTTATGGTAAAGAAATTGGCTAAAATCTGTCTTAGACTAAAGTTATTCACTAAATTTTGAAACTGAAAAATTGATAATCTCATATTTCTATCAATCGATTGCATTGTCGATTGGATTTTAAGACAAAACTTTTAGACGACGTTGATTAGGCTATCCTATCTTGGCCGCCTTACAACCCGGAACTCAACTTCATTGAAAATATTTTTTGGGACTTTTATGAAACAATCACGGACCGTTAATATGTATCAGAAGCAGCATGATACAACTACAAAGTGGAAGTCATTCCAAATTAATCACATTTTCATCACTTCTAAAGATGCAATCCATGCATATTTATCACTTCCAACGAAGCAGTTTTGAATCACTTCCAAAACCATTGCAGCGAAGTGCTTAAAGAAATGGTTTCATTTTCATTTATGATTCCAAGCAATTAAAGCAAAATATATGCGAATGAAGTACTCCAAATATAATTTTGTATCATATCATCGTATTCTCCCAAGAAATAATTTTTGGTTGTCGGTTTAAAGAAGCTCCTTTTAAAATTTTTGGGGAAAAAATGTATAATATGTAAGTTTGCTAAAAACACTGAGTGGCCAAATTGGGAGTGTAAATTTTTATGTTGCTAAGAATGCCAGTCCCAATGCTGTGGACCGCATTCCATGGTAGAGGATGTATAAAATTCGGCCCTATGATACATTGGGTGGCCTTCTAATCCAGTGTCTGTCTACCGGGTGTTTTATATAAAGCACCAAATTCGTAGGGATATGAAGCCGACTTTTAATATATGTAAATAAAATCATAATAAAGATTATACAGTAAAAAAATCAATGCTTTGAATAAAAAAAATTTGATTTGAATTTTCATTACAGCCACGTCACTCATGAATATACAAAGAAGATGCACCGTAAAATAGTGTTTCCCTCCCTATGTTAATTTGATCGGTGATTACGCAATTTTTCACCATCTCCCTATCGCAAGTTGTGATGAATATTCGCTTCTTTGGAAGCACTTTTTTTGCTCATTTAAATGATCGCCTCCGGACTGGTTGCAGCAGTGGATCTTTTTGAGCTTCCTCCGTCGTCATTTTCGAAAAAATACAGTCCAACACCTTCAGACTATAACGAGCACCAAACAGCCACTTTTTCCGGATGCAATAGCTTTTTCACAGTGATTTCTGGATTCTTTGAGCCCCTTGCACAACAATTTTGCTTGTTGATGTAACCACCGAGTGAGAAATAAGCCTTATCGCTGAAGAAAATTATGTACGTTTGAATCACCAGTTTTGTAGTAAGTTTTAACTATTTTTACGCGTTCTTCGGTTGTTAAACGATCCATATTCGTAAATGGCAAACCTTTTATTAAATAAATAACATTTCAGATATCAGGTATTTAACAGCTGACAGCCTTGCCAAACCATTTAGCCATCATCTACAAATCATAGATTTCAACAAATACAAGAGATCACTTTTGTGATATAAAAATACAAAAGTAGTGGATCCAAAAAAGTGCTGTTGGCAACAAGATTATGCAGCATATTCTGGCATAAAAAAGTTAATTTCTACGCTTTAGTTTTTGATAAATGAAAAATCGAGGAATGTCATATTAAAATACTTTAAACAAATATGATTTTGTTTTACTTTATGCGGGGGAAGAAGATTCCATTTTTTTCATAAAGTAATAAAGTAAAATTAAATTTAGCTAAAACCGGTAATTATTTTATATTGAAGTGTTTCCAAAATCATCGTTTACAAAGCCCCAAAATAGAAATTTTCCAATTTCAATTATTTCAAAGTCTAACCTAGGTTCGACAATTGCATTAAAGTTTTTGGATCACCCAAAACAATATATATCACAAAGCAGAATAGTAAAATTCTTTTAGGAAACATCAAATGGGTATTTTTTTTAATGCAGCGTGTTATAACGTTCTGTGTTATAACGTCCATGGACATTACGATACACCAAAAAGCGTCTTATCGCCCACGGACATTGTGCTACGCATTCATCTCTGTCACCTAGCATGTTTGCTAGCACCAAATAGGTTTTCAAACACTTATACGGCATTACATAAGACAATTGTTGGTAGTAAAAACAAGTGCCAGCCATTTTCCAAAAGAGTTATAGTTGAAATTGTCAGATGTAAAACTTTACACTCTATGAAAGAAGAACTGGCAACATCGTAATCGTGAAATAGTAGGGATTTCGTACAAGCATAACATATTTTTTGCGTGAACAAGTTAAGTTATGGACCCAAAAAGCGTCATATAATATACTTAAGCTGGATTGATTGTTTATAAAAGTATACGGTAATGGTGTTTTAAGTGAGAGATTTTGTCGTGAATTGACATCGAAAACAATAAACGCAGCGGAAGACCGAAAGTGTACGAAGACATGGAATTAGAATTATTATTGAAGAAAAAATTTTTTCGACATCATGTCTCAAAAACGAAATGCCCAATCACAAAATAACATAATTTTTGCGAGATTGTAAGTGGGCTGAATAACATAGTCTTTTTCGTATGGTGGCAAAATATACTCAAAATTCTCCTAATTAAAATACAAATAGAGATACGTCTCAAATTTGTTTTTGACCTAGGAGACCATAGATCATTATTTTTTGCTTCCAGACAAAAAAAAAATCTATTTAGGCCCCATAGCGATTAATATAGTGAAAGCTTGCAATAAATAAGTGCGTTGATGTAAAAGTCTGTGATACTTTATAAACTTTTTTAGGACTATTTTATATCACCACAGCAGAAGATATACAGGGTGGGCCATATGAGTGTTAGCGATTTAATTCTTCAATTTCTCGGTAATGCGCGGCGCGGGGTGGCGAGGGGATATGTTGTTCGCTGCGCCGCTTCCTCGAAATTTAGTCGCTATGGAACCGTACACGGGAGTGCAGCGTGCATTTTGTGTCCGAGCGTATTACGAAAACAATAAATCAGTGATTACTGCACGACGTTTGTATCGGCATGAACACGGTTTACACGATTTAAGTGAAGTTCCAAGCGCCAATGTGATACGAAAATGGATCAGAATGTTCGAAACAACCGGCTCAACAGTACCAATTACGGTTCGTGGTCACCCAGTTTCTGCAAGATCAGCCGACATTGTGGAGCGTGTTCGTGTTTCAGTTCAGCGAAATCCGCAACAGTCAACACGTAAGAGAAGTCAGTCTTTGGATGTCAAAAGAACAACTTTACGACGAATTTTGAAACGTGATTTGCATTTGAAGGCTTATAAGATTCAGATAGTCCAAGAATTAAAACCCGATGATGCCAACAACCGACTTAACTTTGTCAATTTGATGCTAGAGCGGTTCAACAATTTCAACAACGTGATTTTTAGTGATGAGGCCAATTTTCACCTTAATGGCCATGTGAACAAGCAAAATTTTCTATGGGGCTACCTCAAATCGGTAGTCTACGAGAATAATCCGACCAATTTAGAGCAGTTGAAGAGGAACATTATTCAGGAAAGTAG
The DNA here is from genome assembly GCA_019455685.1 of Philornis downsi. Lineage (NCBI taxonomy): Eukaryota > Metazoa > Arthropoda > Insecta > Diptera > Muscidae > Philornis > Philornis downsi. The sequence continues at coordinate 1,112,869 of JAHXMU010000080.1, forward strand.
CAAAATACCGAGAACAACTTTTCAACGAGTTTTCCAAAATTTGCGACTTCGGTTCCAAGAGTGTCAAGCAGCCGAGGGAAGCCATTTGGACAACATTATTTTTAAGTCTTAAAAATTCCCATGCTTCTACTTTTTAAAAATACAAATATATATTTTTTTATGTTTCGTAGTTTTTTTCAATTGAATATTTAAACCGCCAACACCCTTATGGCCCACCCTGTAGAAGAGCACTAAAATAATCATTAATCTTGAAATCTGACATCATTGTTCCCTACTGGCGTGTTCTTTGTGTAAGCATAAATTGAGCGTTTCAACTCTCTTGTTCTTGTTCTCTCTTTTTTTCTTTCTCACAGTAATTCCATCCCAATACTCTTTCATTCGACACTTGGAGAGTGAGAACACAGAGGAGAATTATTTTTGCTAAGTCAATTAGTGCTCTCATTCTCACTTTTGCAATGTGGGACTTTGCTAGAATTAGAATTAGAATTTTTCATTCATTATTAATTAACTGACTACAATTTGCACAAGAATTAACACTAAGGAAATTTGTACAAAGAGAGAGTATCAAGATGCGACCTCTCTGAAATTCTGTTATATGAAGCAAAGTATCGCAGAGAATTAATATATAAATAAAATTAACACTGATTCACAAACCGAGAGCAGGTAAGCGCTGAACATTAAAAATTTCTTAAATTTTTTATATTAGCAAAATATTTATGTGCCTGTTAAAATGTGGAATGGTAATACAGAAGAGAAAAAAATATTATAAACCGATTTATTACATCCACAGCTTAAGTTGACCGACGTCCTAATAAAAGTAGAAAAGCCGTCCAGTTGCAAATAGCTTTATCACTCGAATTTGGGTTTGAGAAATAGTCTAATAGAATTTTATATCTCTTATCATTCGGTAACATGCGATCTGCTCTGCTGAGTTGTAAGAATATCACAAAGACGGATATTAATAACGTTTGTCCGGCTCTGTCCAAATTAGGGTTATGGCGTTACTGTTAAAGTTAAAATTCAACAGATTTACCTGCCGTCTGAATAGGATTTGGAGTCAGTTTTATTAGGTTGACTCTGACCGCGGATCAAATAGGTTAATAAAAATTTTATAAGACTAAAATAATAAAATAAATTCACCTACTTTTTGCATTTTTGCAATTTTTATACACATTTCAGATTTTTTACTACTATGATCATGTCTAACTATATCTCTTCATTCTGAATATAATTATAATTATTTAAAATTTATATAATTAATATAATTAATTAATATTAATTTGTTGTGTAAAGCGAAAGTATGATTACGATCAATCTGGGATTTATGATATGCAGCAGACTTTGTATGAAAATGAAACAGGACAGCTTAAACAATTTTTGCTATATTTACATTTTCTGAAATTAAAATGAGTCAACCGCTTCCACCGATAGATTTCCGAAAACAAAGATTATTGTATATTAAGTATTTCTGAATATTTCTATTGAAAACATTTACTAACTTTAATGCACAACTTTTGTTTCTTTAACAAAAAAAAAAAAAAAAAAGAAAAAATAATAGTAACGTTATCTTAACATGATGGGCAATTTAAATCCTTATGCCATTTCTGAAAGATTAGATTGTAGTCAGAGTTGGACACCGAAATCGGAATTCATAAAATCCAGAATTCGTGACTAGATTTCTTAAATTTTGGAGAACTCCGCAATTCTGATTAAATTTTGAATCCCTACATTTTTGAATCTATACATTTGTTTTTAAACAGGAGCTAATTTTTAAGTATACGTTGCAAATACTTATAATAATATTGGCATGTCCATCTCCGACCAACAATATATCGTTATCAAATATTCTTCCGCAATGTGCTACCTAATACATGATGAATATATGAGAAAATGTGTTATACATTGCAAACGTGTTGCCCACAAAAATATGAACACCCGCATCGGGCTAAATGCTTACATATACAGTTAAAGTTAAATAGTTACACTATAGGGATATCCATTTAATGGTTTCAAAACCGCTGCTCTGGCAAGTGCTCTAAAGTGTTATTTATTTAATGATAAGTTTGCCATTTACGTTCTTAACAATTGAAGAACCCGTAAAAATTGTTTATAAAAAAAATTACTACAAAAGTGGTGATTGCAAAGTGCGCTTTCGATCGAACAAATATTTTTTTAGCGATGAAGCTCATTCCTCATACGGGGGTTACGTCAACAAGCAAAATTGCCGCATATGAGGCTCGAAGAACCCAGAAGTGATTGTGGGAAAGCCGTTGCATGCGGGAAAAGTGACTGATTGGTGCGCATTATGGTTTGGAGACGTCATTGGGCCGTATTTTTTCGAAAATGACGCTGAAGGAACGTCAAAATGATCCACTGCTGCAACCAATCTAGAGGCGGTCATTTAAATATGACATAATGACAAGGCCCAAGCATTATAATGAAATAAAAGTTTTCCCGAAATCATAACTTTATGTGCGTTTTATTTCACTTTACTTTACAAACCTAAAAATGGATAACCCTATGTTTAAGACTTGTCTAAATGTCTTCCTGTCTAACGTTTTTTGATTGATTACCTGGCTCAGTTTGCTTACAAGTTATAAATTTTAAATGGACTGTAAAATCTTTCTTTTAAAAAAGCTGTAAGACATTTTGTAACCCCAGAGACATCATCCCTAATCTGACAGCATTTATTTCAAGAATTGGCTGTTGGCTAAATGATTCCCTACCAAATGCTTCAGTGGCAACGTAAGTCAGAGTAAGTCTGAGATACAAAAAAGTAATTGCCTTTTAATCTTCTCAAAGACACACTGGCAAACCCTCGTCATTTTTCAGATGTTTAATATGATTTAACAAATTAAAATGTTTATATGCTTTAAAAGATTGCAAATAACCTAAGGCAAACTACAAGAATACGAGATCTACAGCTGCTGCAAACGCTAAAAGGAATATGCAAATAATATGAAATCAGCTAATAAATTCCAATAAAAGTGCTATAATGCTGAAATGTATGTATGTTATGGCGGTAACAGATTTTAAAGTTCATACAAAGTTTTATACATATCAACATTCTACGGTTGCCAGGGAAAGGGCTATAAATTAAATTTACCTTTAAACAATTTTCCAATCGATTGCCGCTTTGGCGGTCTGAAATAATTTGCACGTTTATTTTTGCTTCAATATAGAAAAACGGCTGCTGCTCCGGGTGGTAGACGAATGTCGCAAACCAACGGAGCGGAGCGGAGTACAACGGAGGAATAAAACAAAAGTATCCTACTACCGCAGTGTAGTGACTAATAACACCCTCAGGGACAAAACCAAACCGAGCGTCGTATATTATGGGCTCAAACGTGGTGTAAACGATTCAAGGGAAGGTATAACTGTATGTATGTAGTTAGGTAGATAGCACACACACACACGCTCACATGTAACTTCTACGACATAAATTCCCTTTTGAGTAATGCCGTGAGTATGAACATTTGAGTTGATATGAGTGAGTTGGGTTTGAGAGCGGCATAAATGATCAAAGCGTTTATAATTTCTTTCTGTGTATACCTGCGACAGTGTGTATGAATTGTGCGCTTAAATACCTATCAAGGATATTCAATGTTTTGTTGTTGTTTCTCCAAAAGGGGATTTACAATTTTTTTCGCAACACCAGCAACAGCCAAAACCACCCGTTGGCAGCATATTCTGTCGCTATGTTTGTGACACTGGGTTAGTATGCATGTGTCTGTGTGTCCGTGTGTTACGTTTATTACATTGACATTTTTGTTTCAGGGTTCGTTTCTTTGCGTTTTTATCTAACAACGACGAACGTTTCGTATTTATTTAGGAAGTTATTTATAATGAGTATGTTAAATATTTAAATTTGTTAGTATTGCAGTGTCGTCGTTGCAAAGCAAAGTTCTATGGGAGAAGACAAAAAAAAAAAAAAAAAAAAAAAGAGTAGAATGAGAAAAATCAAGGCAATTCGACCTTAAAATCTGAGAGAAATTTATTTGCGCTTAAAGTGATTTTCGTAGAATTAAACCACATCTATGAAATGTATGTTTTCGACCGGCTTGCAAACAAAATTTGAAGAAATTCTTATAGGTATTAAATTATCCACTACGTAATTGTAAAACAAATTAAAATTTTTAACATTTACGTCTACATTACGTCTACACAATCGCAATTCGGTTTTACCCAAAAAGAGTTATAATTAATGTTTTAAAAAATGTCAATGATATCCAGGTCTCAAGGCAAGGTTTCAACAATCGCATGAAGAAATGCTGACTTAAAGGCGCTCAAATTGGCCAGCTTTTGACGACGCCGTAGGCTTACCAAAAAAGTGGAATCAACAATTTGGAAAGCCTTGGATAACAAATATTTTTTTTTTAAATTAAAAACTAATATGGCTCCAAGGAAACGTTTTTCCAACAGTGAGATGAAATAACGAATGCAATGAGCCAAATTAGCCAACATTATTTTAAAATTTCGGATGACATCTTCTGCTTGGTGAAAAAAATGTGACCAACAATTTGGAAATGTTTTTAAATTTTTTATAACAACAATGTTATATATACATATGTATATCGCCGTTAATCAATATTGACAATTTTATATGCCATGTAAAGGCAATTTACTAATGAAGCTAGGGGCCACACATAATAATATGATGTCCTTTAATTTTTCATTCTCCAGCTTAGCATCCATTAAAAGAGCCTCAAATTGAGGAAAGGGAATAATTCCTTCAAAAATCTTGATTTTTTGCTCCATTGCTTCAACATGGATGTCACCCCAAATGTGACTTTTGCCGCCAATGTCTTTGTGTCTTTAGCAATGTCTTGTCTTTTAACAATGTCTTTGTGTTTTAGCATGAGGAACAAACAAGTTTCTAATTTTTGAAATGCTTATTTTCTATTATTTTTCTGAGCATTTGCTAGAAAACCTCTAAAATAACGTGTTTACCTTCATTTCCTCATTTTGTGGTAATTTTTATTATCGCCAGAACAAGCACTTAAGGCTAAATCGTAAAATTTTGTGAGTGTATTCATCTACTAAGCTCGAATTGAGGAAAAATATTTACGAATTTTATACTAAGAGATAAAATATGAATATATGGTGCCGTAGCCTAAAACAATCGCCTGAGGGTGAAATAACAAAAGTTGTGGCATGCAGAGATCGCACATCCTGTGGCAAAACAATGAAGGAAGGGTACGAGGTATCCGACATCGCAGAACCACGATTACAGAAGATACCAACCGCTGAAATTAAGGTTATTCTTTCAGTTTACAAAACAGAGAAAGAAGGAGACACAAATGTTACCACCGTCAAGAGCAATCATATCAACCTGAAATTAAAATAGCAAAATTAAGGTGTAACTTCCTTTTACGATATAAATTATTATATTTCCGAAACGAAGCAAAGGAAAGTGAGGAGACTAAAATGGTGTTACCACCACCAACAAGCAGTTGAACTTGTACTCATATCACAATACATAGTTTTTTTTTGTAATTTTGAAACAAATTCCTTTGGATATCATAAATGGGGTATGGGGGAGTCTTTTGCATCGAAATTAGAGTTTCGTAATGACAGAAACCTACAGTTTATTGAGGATTAAGGTAAGTGTTTATAATATTTGCCGATAATTCGTCTACTCGAAGTATCATCAGCACACATCGAGGTGACTCCCGTTCAAAGAGGGAAACCTGGCTGTATCGTGTCTGGAACCCACGATTTTATGCACAACAATCCTGACTACCACAAAAAAGCAGTAAGCTTTCAGATAAAAAAGGCACTACAGATACAATGTTACACATTCTCTGATTCAGTTTTCATTCAAGAACAGCTCTTACAGCCGGCGGTCTAATTCTTAACACTTTATAGTCTTTGATTAAGAGATGTCTAAAATTCTTTAAGTATAAGTAAATTATCACGAATTTGCAGGAAATTAAACTTATCAGAATGGAAACGAAAAAAAGAAACACAGATGCCATTTAGAGCCTGGTAAAAATTTTGACGATAGGGCCTGACTAGTTGAAATCCTAATTCAGCGATTTATATGAATATTTATCGCTCGACATGCAAATTCCGATTTTGCATTAATGTATAAGAATGATATCTACTAAAAGGTTACTTTCCGAAATCACCACGTTTGTAGAGTGAAAACACTAATATCGTTTTGGAATAAAATTTTGAAATTACGGCGCACCAATGCGCCCTAAAGCCACGTCGTAAAAGAACAACATATACGTCAGTAAGTAATAATATAAAATGTTGTAGAGTTTTCGAAAATGTACAAGAGAAGTCATTACACATGCATTTTTAATTGCATTAGCGCATTACTGTCTTTTTTATATAGCAGTCTAAGACAAAATTATAAAATTTATGTTCCGAAATTTTAGCAACTATTGTTGTTGCTCTGTAGTTTACTATAATACAATTTTTAAAAAAATTTCAGCTACATTAAATGCTTGCTTAAGTTGTGATATTATCGCCATGTTTATACCAGCAAAGTAATCATTTTATATAAAATCTGCAGTAGCATGATGCTTTCTTTGGCTCCCCTTTATACGCTTCCTTGTTTGTACGCCACCTATCGCCCATTAATAATATTAATTCGAAAATATCGCTGACAACAGTTTCTCAAAAGTTTTAACGCAATTAGATGGGCGGTGGAGGAGCTCGTAAGGAATGCACAGGCAAAAAAATGGTACATATACTTCTTTCTTTACCTAGAGCTCCTTAATATTTTACTATTTCATTCTCAAAAAATTTCCGAGGCAATAAGTTGAATAGTAATGTCTATAAAGGAAACATTCCATAAATGCAAGTTTTTTTCTAAATCAGAAATTTCAGAAAAAAATCATTTCTTTGTCAGTTATCTTTCACACAAAACGTAATATCTAAAGAGAAAAAAGAATCACCAAATTAAAAATCTCGAAAAACAATTAGATCAAATTCGGGCAAAAATACAAGTTTAATGAATTGTCAATAATACTCCCTACAAGTTTTCACTATAATAAAAACTAATACTATTCGAATTGAATTTGATTTAAATCCAAGAAAAGTACTCTGCAGGACTGGCAGTCTTTCAAACACGAAACTCTTAAAAATGCGCTCTGAGATAGATGTGTTTATTAGTCTCAGGTGTAAAGTAATTATAACACCTTATTCATAATTTGTTTTTGTAATTCACTAGCCGACCCGCCAAACGTTGCTTTGCCTTCAAATTTTATTTTTATTGGAAATGTTTCAATGTTAAACAAAATTCTGTTTAAATACCGTTAGCAGGAGCAGAAAAAAATGCTTTTTAATTTGTGGTTTGTATAGGAGGTACCATTCCCCATTGCCCAATCCCGCCCATATTTGCAGCAGCACTTAAGATATGTACACCAAACCGATGTACCAAATTTTGTTCAAATACCGTAAACAGGAGCAGAAATATTGGATATTTAATTTATGGTTTGTATGGGAGGTACCACGCCCCATTGTCCAATCCCGCCCATATTTGCAGTAGCACTTAAGATATGTACACCAAACCTACGCACCAAATTTTGTTCAAATACCGTAAGCAGGAGCAAAAATAATTGATTTTTAATTTTTTGTTCGTATGGGAGGTACCACGCCCCTTTGTCCAATTGGACCGAATTGTAAATCTAAACCATCCCGGGCACCACCCAGACGCATATACAAAAATTTATGCAAAGCGGGCCAGCCGTTTAGGAGGAGTTCACTGACAACGCCCGTACAGTAGAATCTATATATATAAAAATGAATATCTGTCTGTCTTTATCATGTCACTCGCCTCGATTTCGACCTTCGGACATAGTTAAAAACCTTCTCCTGGCCGACACGAATAAGCCCTGAAAGTTTCATGAAGATCGGGTACGTGTGAGAGGAGTTCTCTTACAAACTATTTTTGTACACAGACAGACAGATATTCATTTATATATATATATATATATATATATATATATATATAGATAGCAATCGCATATGATGCATATTTGGATTATCTATGTAAATTGACTGCAGCGGAAATAATAAAAAACACGATAAAATTGTAAGATATATGATTATTTTTTATGTATGTTTAGTCCTGATCAACCCCGAAAAAGAGTTCCGTACATCTGCGTGGAGTCATTTCAAGCTTTAGTACATAAAACTTTAATAACACAAATGTATTGCCTTTTCAGTTACATATACTTATACTACATTGAATTCAATAAATTTGGCATTAATTTCTTTTCTTAGTTTCACTGACTATTTGTGGGATTCGCCAACCAAAACACCAAATAATGCTTACCATACCTTTGCGAGCGAGAATAACCCAAAAACCCATACAATTCCCTTCACGAAACTTCTTAATTAATTTTAAATCTCTAGATTTTGTCAGACCACTGTGTGTGTGGCATATGCTTGCGGTTTCATTAAATATAGAAATCAAAGCCAACATTTAGGATGGAAATTACGCGTTACACCACCAACAGCAACCCTAAAGTAATGGCGTTAAGTTTAAAAGAAAAATTTGCAAGTGGCAAACAAATATCTGATAAGGGTTAACAGTATTTTCCATCTATGCCCGTTTCTAAAAGTAGTGTCAACAAGTACTAAAATGTATTCTACCAACATGGATTCTTAACAATGTCCCATTGGCTAATTTATTGCTTTCTTGTGTAGAAGGAACCCTTGTTAAATGTTCTTTTTTTCTAAATATTTTATAAAACTAAATTAATTTCTCGGAAAATCAAATTCTATTTTCTACCAACAAATAAAGCAATAAATAAAGATGTAGGATGATGTGGAGGAATAAGCAATTCAGGGATATGTTTAATAACACCATATTGTTAATGGAAATAAAGGAATGGAAACGACTGGCAAATGTCTCTAGACATACGAGGTTGAAGGCCGTTGTCAAGTATGCAGACAATGACTTAAGTCATGTCATGTGTCAAATTATGCAAATTGTTTTAATAGATAAAACGATTCAGATGCCCATCAAATAGGCGAAATATTTAAAAGTAATTATTACAAATTCATATGGTGTTCATGAAATATTTACGCACATTTTTACAAAATGAAAATGTGTTGAATACATTTGGGAAACTTAGTGAAAGTAAAGGACAAGACTTTCTGTAATATTTGCAGGTGTTATTGAAGAAAAATGCAAAGGAAAGAGTTGTATTCAAAATTCCGAAAGTTCCAGTGATATTTAGATATTAGCAGAATGCTAAAATACTATAACATATTCGGTCAAAAACCTTAAAACGTTTGACAAAATCATTTTTGTCGTTAAGTTGACACGTCTATACCCCATACTAACTGTAAGCTTCAGCTCGAATTTTCATTGCTCGATTTTATCATTTCATTTCAAGCGTGTTTTGCGATTTTTAAATGTTTCTTAAATTTTGAGTTGTAAATTGAATTTCGTGTACCGAATTGCTGTAAATATTACAGAAGACTTACGATGAACCGACTTTATTAAAAGCAACTGCATATGAGTGGTACAGTGCATTAAAAATCGGTCGACATATTGTGGAAGATATGCCTCGTTCTTATTGGCCATCAACGTCTTCTGTTTAAATTAACATCGATAAAGCCAAGTAAAAGGTGACCGAAAGTCTTCATGTAAGTTTGAGAGAGATAGGAACAGAACTTTCTATGGCCACGAATCAATTCGTACTATTTTAGTGCTGAAATTTCTTCAAAAACTAAATCGCAAAAATGCCTTTAGGGACATACTAGACTAGATCGAATCACTTCAAATTCCACATAGATAAAACGCCTTATAACTGATGATAAGGAATAAATTTACTAATTTAACATGCAAACCAGTCAACACGGGTTGAAATGGCAACTTTCAACTCGACTAGAACCAACAAAATTTCACCAACATCATAGATATGCTTCGAAGATATGCCGACTATATTCTGTGATTATCGCCGTGTTGTGCTTTCGCAATTCTTGCCAGAAGGTTGGACGGTAAATAAAGAATATTACCTGGGCGTCATGCTGAGTTTGGGCAAATTCGTCAAAACAGCCAAGATTTCTAGTGATGAACTCAACAAGTATCATTGAACCACCACCGTATTTATCTGATATGCTTACGGTTGCCTTTTTGTCTTTCTAAAACTGAAATTAATACTTTGAAGTAATAACCGTTTTCAGACCATACAAGACCGGAAAGGGAATTCGCGGTGGCGACTGAAATCTTTTCCGGAAAATTTATTTGAAAAATGTTTGAGTGATTGGGTTATTCGTTGACATGGGAGTATAACTTCGAAGGGGGCCTACTTTGAAGACGATATAAAAAATTTAAATGAAAAATAAATATTTTGTGTTTCATTGACCAATTAAAGGTACTTTTTGGAAGTAACGTGAATTCGAAAACATACATTTGACAAATGTTTTTTTTCCAGAGCCTGGAAGAAGGCGACATTTGGGCAACTGATTAGTTTCACAACTTGGCAACTAATTTAGTTTATTAATTATTAAGACCACTTTAAACGATACAGGTGTTTCTAAATAGTTTAAAATGGCTACATTAATGATTAGCTCATGCAGAGTGCAGGATAAAGCCGACAGCCATGTATTTATTATTAAAATACGGCACCCACACAACTTTCGAATGCTTCAATATTCGATTTTGGTATCTCTTGTATTTTTCAATACTGTCTTTCTTAGGCAATCGAAAGACTTTGACTACCAACAACTACCTATTCTGCACCATACTATTTTTGTGGTAGTTTTTCGCCCACTGCAGGTAGTTTGTCGACAACTAAAATTGTTGTCTTATGGCGGATTTTCTCTTTGTATTCGTTTGATTTCATTTGCAAAACTATCTTTTACTCTGTGTGTGCGCAAAGTGAAAGAAACACTTTGATGCAATTTGTGAAATAATGCTCTGATACATACATTTTTGAAGTAGAGTAGAAAGAACCTGATAGTACTTGAACTGTATGAGAAAATGTGTAAATTTGATCTGAATCTGAAGTGCATGTATGAGCTGTTACGACAGGGTACAACAGCAAAAAAAAAAAAAAAGACTAAGGTTACTCTTAAAAGATTTCAAAGATAACATCTTCAAAGAAAAACTGTTGATCATTGAATTGGATTCGATTTTATTATACTCAGACGACAAACAGCAACAACATTGAAGTGGAAGCAAAGACGCCTGTGCGTGTGTGTGGATATGTGAAATAGCAGCTGCTGTCTGTTACAGTAGGATATAACTAACAAATATGAATTTTACTCTGGATCATAGGCGGCTACATAACGCCTTATATTATGTTAATGGTTTCACATTCGCGATCATTAATAGCAGCTGATATCTAAAATGGTAGTGATATTTCATACATTAAAAGCAGAAATCCAATATCAATAGTAAGACATCGCATTAGTACACAATTAGTAAAATGTGCCATCAAAGACAGTTCGTTCGTCTCTATACTGCCTTCATGTTCATAAGTATTTTCACTTTCAGAAAGTGCTGTAGAATTTGCAGAATTTTATGAAGTAACTTATATTGAAATTGCAAAAAAAAAACAACAACAAAAAATAATAATAATATATTTTGGAACTTCTTTAATTCTAGAGAAAATCATTCCATGGAATCAGTTGGATCGGATCTCTGAATCTCCTTCGGTTGGCAAGTTGTAATGAAAGGCAATATATATAAAAAAAAACAGTTATCTCAGTTCAGATTCCCAACAATAAATGATTCTCTCTGTTCAATAAACGTAAAGATTGAAAATATTTTCATGGAATTTTTTACACTGTTAAAAATTGCCGATTACTTTCTTGTCCTTTTACATTAAATATCTTATTCAAAATTTGCTATCGACATAAAATTTGGGAAGAATATTGTGATATCTCATAAACCAAAGGAGCCTTTCAAAACTTAATATCTTTATTGAACATCGACAAAAAATAACGATTTTCCGAGACATCATAAAAATATGATGTGATGTAAAAATTTTAAAACCGGTTCGGATGCTGAGCCACGACTGAAATGCATTCCATGTGGCTTGATCCCAAAGATCTATAATCACGTTCGTTCCTTAATGATAACAAAACTGAAAATTGTCAAATGTAAACATCAGAATAATTGTTTACCTAGTCATTTAACATATTTTGTTAAAACTATCGTTCGTGTGATCCCGGGATCAATCCCGCATACAGCCACCTATCATTACTTGGGCGGTAGTCACCTTGATGTGTCTGACGAACATATTGAGTAGTCTAGTAAACGACAAGTCTTGTAAATGCTTTTCAAACTGTTACTTTCGCAACCGTTCTTAAATTGCAGGTCCCGTTGAGTGAGTCCAAACATAGAATGCGTTTACGCTCACTGAATGTGTAAAGCTCTCCCATATCTCGTTCATGGGATGCAGGGGAATTTTCTGTGAAATGTAAAAGCTTAGGGGTCGTGTTAAGCTGTATAAGTGTCTTATTTAAGTTATTAAATACAAAATACAAAATACAAAAATACAAAAAAAAAAATGCAAAAAAGTGGGACAATGCTAAAGTTGTTTCGTAATTTCATACAAATTTTTTCGGACTGAGCTACAATTTCTTGCACAATTTGCTGAAAAAGTTCAGACAACATTCCCAATTTATATAATTTAAATCTAATAACCTTTGTTGGGTCGATTCCAAATATCACAACTAGTTATCGATACCTTTTTATGGAGCCTATTTTGCAAATATCCATCTCCGGAGGATGTTTTGAGGTCATCATTTGCAATAGCCTTTCAAAAAGTCTTTCAGTACATTTTGAAGTTCATTGTCAACCAAATCTAGTTGCGGTACCAAATTGTGGCTCATGAGTTTAGCTTTATGGCAAGTGGTTGCCATAACTGTCGTATCATTGACCTGGGAATATAAACGAGTACAAAAGGGTCTATATTGTTGTGCTTACAAAGAAAATGATCAACGAGAGAAATAAGAGAAATATAGGTGACCAAATACTTATACATACAAGATATTCTACGTTTAGATCTATAAGTTTGATTTAATTTTAATTTAATTTTAAAAATAATTTAATTTAATTTAAACTAAGCTTATAACTCTTCAGCTAGCTGCTTTTCTCTTTTCACTAAACCATGTGGTCAATGCTGATAAAGGAACAATAGCTAGCGGGGCTTAAGTCTGGCGAATATTCTGGCCAAGGGGACATTTCGTAGAGAAGTGTATTGAGTTTTTTTTATCGGTATGGTCAAACGTATGACCCCCAATTGCTTCAATGATATTAACTTTTTGACTCTTCGATCGACAATAATGAATCGACAAAGAAATTCAGATGCGCTATGTAAAAGCGCCACCAAGCATTGCTATAAATTCACTGCAGGCTTACGTTTTTGGTCTATAGCGTTAGCAAACGCGCCGCTCATTTTGTGCATAACCTTATAAAACCTAATTGTTCGCGATAATATGAAGTCACAACGCGGTTTCAAAAGTAACCGGCCTGACGTATAGACGGCGCTAGTAGTTTAAAATAAGTATTTTGGTGAAAAATGTCAATCTTATAAAACATATGTTTTAAGTTTCGAGGCGCCACGTCGTTTTGTATTTTTATTTCAGCCATCAAAAGTAAACGATCGCAGTGAATTTGTAAACATAGAAAAATTAGTCACCGTTACGTAATTCAATATTTCCATTTAAAAGGTCTCAGCTCAACCTATATTAAAGCCGAGGTAGATTCTACTCTGGGGGAGTCTGCTCCTTCGTTTACGACTGTAAAATATTGGTCAGCAGGGTTTCAATGAGGCCATACGAGCTGCCAAGACGAACACCGTAGTGGTCGGCCAACTGAGATGTCCACACCAGATACGGTTAAGAAAATCCATCAAAATTTCTATTTGAAAGGTCTCCGTTAAATTAATATCAAAGCCGAGCTAGATTCTGCTCCGGGGGAGTCTATTCCTTCGTTTGCGACTTTAAAATTTTGGTCAGCTGGTTTTAAATGAGGCCATACGAGCCGCCAAGACGAACCGGCCGGTGGAACTGAGGTATCCACGCCAGACACGGTTAAGAAAATCCATCAATATTTCCATTTGAAAGGTCTCCATCCAACCAATATCAAAACCGAGCTAGATTCTGCTTCGAGGAAGTCTGTTCCTTCGTTTACGACTGTAAAATATTGGCAGCAGGGTTTAAATGAGTCCATACGAGCTGCCAAGACGAACACCATAGTGGTCGGGCAACTGAGGTGTCTACACCAGACACGGTTAAGAAAATCCACAAAATGGTATTGGATGACCGTCGGTTGAAGACGCGTGAGGCATGATAAGCAATGATAGGCATTTCAAAAAGTGATATGCAGCATCGTATATTGACCGAAAATTTGAAAATGAGAAAACTATGCGCAAGATGGGTGCCGCACTTGCTTTCAATAAAGCAAACCCAGCATCGTAAAGATGTTTAATTACAGAATTTGGCGATGTTGCACCGTTTCACCATGGATGAGATATGAGTCCACCACTTCACACATGAGAAAAAGGAACAGTCAAAGCAGCTGACTGGAATGGGGGAATCGTGTCCTAAGAAGGTGAATACAGCTCATGGGATTATTTTTATTCATTATCTTCAGAAAGGAAAAACCATCAACGGCGAATATTATGCTAATTTTTTGTAGCGTTTAGGTGATGAAATTATGGAAAAAATGCCGCAATTAGAAAAAAAGAAAGCGTTATTACATCAAGATAATACTCCAGTTCCCACATCCACTATTTCGATGTCCAAAATTAATAAATTAAAGTTCGAATCGCTTCATTACGCACCTTATTCGCCAGATTTAGCTCTCTCGGACTATTTTCTATTTCCAAATATGAACAAAATGCTCGGTGGCAAAAGATTTGCCAACAACGAAGAGGTAGAGTCTACGGTTGACGGCTATTTTAAGGAGTTTGACAGTTCTTACTATAAACAGGGTATAGAAGCTATTGAATATCGCTGGAAAAAGTAGACTATGTTGAAAAATAAAGAAAATTATTCCCAACTATTTTGTGTCTTCTTTGCTAGGTCGGCTAGTTTTGGCACCGCCCTCGTACATTAATAGATTTACACAAAAATCTTTTCCAACTAACAAACTTGATACTAATGTGTAGATTCATAAACATATGAAGCAACAAATCAATTACATCTCCCTTAACACTAAAGGGCACCGTCAGTAGACCCCTTTGGCGTTTATGAACCAGATGACCTCACTCTCAAACATAGCCGAAAGCGAAATCTTTGAGACGCCTGCACTCAATGAAAGGGCTTTGTGCAAAGTGAGCACGATGTAATCCTCACATACACGTGTCGATAGTAGACTACTCTTGCGGATGAAGTACATCATACCCTATAATTATGTGCGTATAGACGGCTTTTTTTCGATTGTAATAAGAACGTCAGATTTCACTTTATTAAAGAGAGATATCGTAAGCAGAAGAGCAATCGAAAGGAATAAAGAAAAAAGATTTCTTGTTTTTTCATGTCAAAGAAATCGCGGTACTATAATTATATATTCAGAAAATGAAACTACAATTACAGTTGTAAAGTTATAGCAAAAAAAAAAAAAAAAAAGAAATACGAGTATGTATATGAAAACAACTACCTCGATTCATTACACGTCATGTAATTTTGTTTATTTCTTTTCTTATCAAATGATTTGTCTTTTTTCTAATGCTTAACTTTTTCCTCTATAATTTATGCACAATTATTGTCATGTCATAATAGAGCGGACATATCACACGTTCACATCAATTGGTTCTGGGTATTATCGCTTGCCTGTTTGTTTTATTTTATGACAATTTATAGTCACTTCTGAATGTTACGTCTACACTAAAGTGTCAACTTTTAATGAAATATTTACAATTTATTACCATTGCATGTTGGTTGTACCTTTGCGGCGTTTATTCTCTGGGAGCATTGAGCTGTTGACAATATATGAGTATTGTGTTTTTGAATTGAAAACCAAACGGAAGTCTTGATGAATGTTCCGGTTATTTCCTCAATCATCTTTGCCTTCTTTAGCAGCTGGTGATGTTTTTTTCTTTTTTTTCGGTGCGTTAAAGGAAACAATAAATGTTAACTGCAATGTAAATGTTTTATGACAATCCCAAGAGTGTGAAAACCAATTTAATAAATTAAGCTAATTTTTAAATTTACTGAGATACGGCGCCCCAGAAGGGGTAATTTTTATACATTTTTTTATATCTAATTCTGATTTTGGAAATTCAACATTCTTTATGATGTCGTGGGATCGTAAAATTTTATATATTTTTTCGAAAATAGATTTTAAAGTTTTATATGGTAGCTGCTATGAACATTTTGATTACCTACCTGCCTTTAGAAAATGGGGTTAAAAGTAACATAAAAGAAAGACTAACCTTCACAATAACTGCCTTGTGTATTAATAAAATATGCATTATTTTCTGATAAAACTCCAATTTGGTTCCTATAATATGTACTCATAGTAGATGCAATATAAGCGATATTGATTTATGAAAAGTTCAAAACAATAAATTTCTTTTCTGGTGACAATTTAATAGAAAGAGCTATGATTTATGGAAAATTCGAATCCAATTTGGGAACGAACTAATTGAATGAGATGTACATTCACGACTCAAAGCTTAAGCTTGTAAAACAGACTTCGAAAAATAACAGGACAGCTTAAACCATTTTTGATTTATTTACGTTTTCTGAAATTAAAACGAGTCAAACACTTTCACCGATAGATTTCCGAAAACAAAGAGTATTGTACTCGTGAATTAAGTATTTCTGCATATTTCTGTTGAAAAGGCGGATAAAAAATTGTTTGTTTATTTACTAAATTTAATGAACAACTTTCGTTTCTTTAATAAAAAAATATAATGTTCTCTTAACATAATAGACACTTTAAATCCTTATGCTATTTCTGAAATTTTAGATTGGAGTCAAAGTTACACACCGAATTCAGAATACATAAAGTGCAGAATTTGTGACTGGGTTTCTCAAATTTTTGGAATATATTTGTTTTAAAACAGGAGCTAATTTTTAAGCATACGAAATAATGGCGTTACAAAAACTCATAATAACATTGGCATGACCATCTCCGACCAACAAGATATCATTATCAAATTTTCTTCCGCAATGCACTTTCTAATATATGATACAAATATACTAAAATATAATATACAATGCAAAAATGTTGCCCACAAAAGTATGAACACCCGCTTTGAGCCAAATGCTTACATATATAGAGTCATATAGTTAAACTACAGGGATAACCATTTAATGGTTTCAAAACCGCCGGTATGGGAAGGCTGTCATCTGTTAAATACCTGCCATTCGAAGTGTTACTTATTTAGTGAAAGTTTTGCATTTACGAATATGTATGAGTCATTTAACTACTAAAGAATGCGTAAAAATAGCTGAAACTTACTACAAAAGTGATGATTCAAACGTGGGCATTGTGGAGTGATTATGATCATCACGATCGCCCTACTGTGCAAGAAGCTGGCAAGATAAATAAATTTGAAAAGACTGGAAGTGTTGCAGATGTGGTCTTCCTTCTGCATCATCTCAATGTACTTACTGCCGAAAATCTCTATTCTGTTAGTGAGAGTAGGGCAGATAACCCAAATTTCAATTTAGAGCGCTATGGCGGCATGATAATTGACTTTTTTTGGCATTGAAGATTGAAGACTATGAACTGAACGATATAAGGTTTCAACAAGATGGTGTCACGAGCCACACAACACTACCGATTTTGGCTTTATTGCTTGAAAGGTTTCTAGAAAGCGCAATTTCAGGTTTTGACGACGTCAAGATCATTCGATTTGACGCCGTTTCTGTGGAGCTATGTCAAAGACCGTGTTTGCGCGGATAATCCCTAAATGGTGGAACATTTGAAAACCAACATTCGTCAAGTTATGGCTGGGATACCGGCCGAAATGTGTTCGAAAACAACCTCAAATGGATCCACTGATGCGGTCATTTAAATGCCTTTATATTTCGTACATAATGGCAAGATCTAAGCATTATAGTGAAACAGAAGGACCGCCGAATCCTTTCTATAACTTTCGATATAAATTGAGTGATTTAGAAAATGCCAATATTTCTTTTTATTTTGTAAGAGAAAGCTTTCGGTGCGTATTAATTTCGCTTCTTTTTTTTTGTGAGGTATCGCTTAAGAAAACCGTGCCTCACAATTTCCGACACAAACCACACGTTCGCAGAGACGTGAATATCAAAACGCCAGTATTTCCGTAAAGGATATTTAGTGGAGGTATATTTAAATTAGCTTTCCTGATTGAGATTATTTCTATTTTAGCTGTCGAAGCGTTGCTGAAAAAGTGTATTAAGTTCACACTGTTAGCGCCATCAATCTTTCGCTTCGGCGCAAGTTATTTAGTTTGAATTGTATCACATGCACGCCATACAACTATGATCATAAACTTACTGATCGACATTCTGATTTTGTACATCCTCGGTCATCCAGCAGGTATGCAGTAATAGATTCATCAAATTACAAATTTACATCAAAATAACAAATTCAGCTATTGGACTGAATTATTTGAAACATCTGCAAACACTGTTCTAAAATTGCGATACAATCGCAATTGAGGTTCATAGTGAGCCAACCGATATCCTTTTTGATATCAAATTGTCCTGTAATATAACAGCGGCCTGGACGAGCTTACAAGGGTTCAGTCGTCACTCAGTCAAAACGATACCGTTGTCTTCATAGATAATTGCTGTCACAACCGCCTCAAATGGACGTTTAAACCCGGTTGCACAGTAAGTGAAAGCACGGCCACGTTTGAATTCACTCATATAGTTGTACACAAATCCAAATGACGGTTGAGATATCTTATGGACATCATCATCCAAATAAAAGTTATTTCCCATTAAATTTTTCGTATTCAAATATATGATCTCAGACTCACAACTCGTTTTTCCCATGTTATAAATAATTCAAAGATTGTTCGCGTTTATCGTCTGCAAATATAAAGCCGCGTGGTGAATTTCGTTTAAGGTTTGATAGTAAACTATGAAAAAGGCTTCACATGTCAATAACCAAAGTTCTTGTAGCGCATGGTTTTTGGAGTAGGGATTTCTATATGAATCTTCGCTGTCACAAAGGAAAATATTCCAAACGTCAATAGATCTATATTGACGTTTGGAATATTTTTATATTTAGCCGAAACCTCAAAATAAAAAATAAAAAAAAAAATACTAAAATAAAATAAAGATATATCTCCCAAAAAACTAATTATAATAATGTTACTATAATTTACTCATTCAGTCTACATTTATTTCATTCAACTAATTATTCTCATTGCATTAACTGGCATCCACCCTGCATTATGGTATCCGTTTTAGAATTTCAATTCATTCATTCAAATTTATTTAAATGTAGCCGCCATGTGTTTAAAATTTCTAGAACATAATATTTTATATTTCTGGAATTCCGTTGAAATGTTTCAACAAAAAACCCAAGCTTTATATAAAACCAAAACCACAAGAAGATACAATAATTAATTCAAATTACTAATTTAATGAATTATGTGTGTTTAACCTAACCAAAAATTCATATATAACTAATTCAAACTTTTCGCCCTTCTGTTACAGTACCAACGTTTTGAGAAAGGACTAATCACCAGCATAAAAAAATAAAAGGAAACAAAAAAGTATTTTTTGGACCTTCAACCAAAAAAAAAAAAAATAATAATGTGGAAAAACTCATCCATCTACCCGGGAAATAGCTTTTGCTTTCAATTTCTAACAATTACTAACACTCGTTACAAACTTTTAAGCAATGCTATGGCGAGATATTTGGTTCAAACACTGGAATAACCTGAAATTTATTCAATTTACCTATACTCGGTGTAAGGATACGCACATATAAAAATGGCCAAATAAAGAACTTTCCTCAACAAAGCCAAAAGGTAAACAAAACCCCCATGTTTGTGTGAGACTCCAACGTAAATAGAAGCTTATTAAAATCTCTAAACGTGTTGTTAGTTAAACATAAAGATGCAAATAAACAACAAAACACAATGAAGACAGCAGCACAAAAGGACAACGCCAACAATGATTTTACATAGATAGATATTTGGTATTCGGAAAATAACAAAACTTTATCTTACAATTATGTACACGTTAGCACGGCAGCCAGACCAGCCAGAGATCCACCCTCACGAAATGTTCTCGTAAGTCCAAATTAAATCTCGGAAGACAATGCACGGTTGAAAATTGAAAATGTTACGAAAACAAGGATACTTTGCTAACAAACAAAAACGCACACACCAACATCAACACCCGCCGCTACTACAGGGCCCAACCTAAACATTAACACTAACAATGACAGCAGTCCTTTTAAGAGTACGTAAGCGTATGCACGTGGGTGTGTGAACGTGCGTTTCTGTACTGCAAGAAGGCTATTGTTAAACTATAGCCGAGAACAGACCTCGTGGTATTTATAAAATATGTAAAATACTTTAGAGCTTTAAATTTATGCGTCCACTCTGAAATGCCATTATCAGTGTTAAGCCACAAATACGTTAAAATAACATTTGTTCAATTCAAATACGAGTACGAGTATGAAGTAGCAACATGGTCTTACAGCCAAGTTGCTCTAGTATTTACATATCGAAACGCGGGGGGGGAAACGACGATAATACCACGAGAACTTCGATTTTAAGGAGAACACGTTCGTAGTGGTTTTGTGTGTGTGTGTGTTGTTGGGTACGAATGGTCTATTGTTGTTTTTATTTGGAAATTTCCAAAAAGATATGCAACAAATAGTAAACTGAAACAATAGCAAAACAATAACTTGGTAAATAAGCAAATGAATGCGCTAACAATACACTGGGGGGTACGAGAGTTTTTGTTGCACGTAAATTCACCGCCATTCCCAATGGAGGCTGAAGAAATTAATTTCCTCTTGTACCCCAATTCGAACATGCATTGAATCTGGTTCGAAGTTGTTCCAACAAAGCTCAACACATAAAATATTAAAAATGTTAGTACATTTGGGGAATTTTGGGGATAAGAAAGAGTTATGCGCTTTAAATATATTTGCTTCAATTTAAGCCACTAACTAAATTGGCAAAGAAATCTTAACATGTTGATTTTTCAACAATGTCAACATATAGACTTCATATACGAGTATATGGATATTAAGCAAAAAGTTTTGTTCCTGAAAACGTCTACTACTACTACTTCATCTATTAGCACTAGTGCTTACAATTATGAACCGCATCGGAAGAGAGACCAATTAACTTCCTTAGTGGGCTTTCGTTCATTTTGGAATAATTGTATCCATAAAATTAGTGACTTCTACGGGCACAATAACAACAGTTTGCCGGCAATGTACTCTCTCTATCAAAACTGGCTTTCATTTATGACATCACTATAGCTATAGGAGCCAATACTCGTACATTATGTCAAGTGGGATTAATATTTATCCCTTGAGTATTTAACTTCATCCTCTTTCATATGAAAGTATTATGAGCGTAACTAAGTTGCCCCTGTTTGCCAATAGATGGCGCCAGCTGTAAGTGCTAGTCGATTCTACCATAATCTAAACGTAATGTATTCAGCTTAGACATTTGGTAAACATACGCCTCGTGATTTTCTTTTGACGTAATATTCCTTTGGTTGTGTGAATATGTATGATTTTGTGCCAAATAATCGTCATATGCGGAAAGTATCGATTTTCTTCTTTAGGTTGAAGAAAACGACCGCTGAAGCTCATCGAGAGCTTTAAAACGTTTATGGAGATGCTGCTTTAAGTCAGAAAACATTTCGAGATCGCTTTCGTCGCTTTAAAGATGGTGATTTTGATGTTGACGGCCTTTCGCGTAAAGGAAGCGAAAAACCATCGAAGACATTGAATTGACGGCACTGCTTGATGGGCATTCGTGTCAAACGCAAGTAGAGCTTGCTTCAGTACAAGGAGTTAACCGTCAAGCCATTTCCAAGCGATTGCATGCGTTGAGAGTGATTCAAAAGCAAGGAATTTGGATTCCTTATGAGATGAATCCAATGGACTTTGAGTGTCGTTTTTTCGCCTGTGAACAACTGCTTCAGCGACAAAAATGGAATTGATTTCTTCATCGTATTGTAAGGGATGATGAAAAAGTGATTCATTACATTCATGGCTGCCCGGTGATGAAGCTAAGAACATATGTAAATGGGTTAAAGCGGTCACTTGTATGGAAGGTATCAGAAGAGATGTGATTTCTTACAAAATTTTTCTCTAACATTCTCCAAATTACATAAAACGTACTGATTTGATTGTTCAGCGTCATTAAGAGAAAAAAAAACAATTCTATTTAAACTGTTTTCTTTTCAAATTAGGTTAAATGAAAAATAATCTCCAACTCCAAATAATATATTGCAAAACTTAGTGTATTTTATATTAATGCATTAAAATTATAGTCCAAGTTTATCAAATATATTAAAATTACATTTTACGCAATCCCTCTCTCTCAACAATGGGCCAACCAGCTCGCACCCAGTTATAAAATTATCCTTAAATCACTATCATAAGGCGGTCTGTGATGTAAAATATTTATTGCCTTTCATTTTCCAAAAAGTTTTTCCTTGAATATCATTAACCATTTAATCTGATTACTAACTTTTTTCCCACCCCCGAACATTTTAGTTTTTTAGTAGTTTTGCTATGGCATTAAGTTTAATTTTCATTCGTCACAAGGAAATATATGTAACTATAATATACGACTATATTCATAATAATACCAAATGTTTCTTCGCTCTATCTGCCTTCGCCTCCCTTCAACTCTCCCCTCCTTGATGACTACATCTTTCTCTCTCTTTCTTCATAATTAACAACATTTTGTTGGCGTTTCCTTCACCCTCCTCAAACGAAATGCCGACAAAATATTATCAAATATTATCAAATTTAGCAGCCATAAGTTTCAGTTTACCCACAACGAAGGCAACGGAACCAAGTTGGGTAACGCAAAAAAAAAAAAACTACCCAAACTATCAACCCACAACAAATTGCAACCGGCTGAAGCAAAACGAAAAAAAAAATTGCATTGCTAATGGCAACTTATAAATTAAATTGTAAATTTCCTATGGTGAAACGGAAAATGAAAAATATAGTGCATTGTATGAGAGATTTTCGTTTTCACGGTTTTGCAATTCATTTAGCCAAAAAAAAAAAAAAAAAATATATATATATATATATATATATTTGTACATGCGGTAAAGCAAGTAAAGTGGTTGGTTGTATTGCAAGGGGATGAAGCCATTTCCCCTCGGCATTTCATTTCCAATCACAGCATTACGGGGAAAACTGATGGCGCGATACGAGCAGTAATCACTATTCAGCCTGGCTCAGTGCAAGGAAACCCCATCGTTACGCCGCCAAGGACTTGGTTGCCATGGCTTGGCGTTGTACACGTCGCTGTTCTCAGATCAAGATCACACGCCTCTGATTTCATTATATTTTCTTTTCATCAATCTTTCATCTGTTTTTCCATTGTGTATTTATTTAATAATAATACTTCACAATTTTTTTTCTCAATAAAATTGTGAACGTAAACAAGAAATGCATTTCATGAGGGATTGTCATTAGCATTTGGTGACAAGCAGCAGGATTTGTTGTATCGCTACACCGCGGCGGCCTTCCCACAGAAAAGGGGTGCCTTTCTTTCTATGCTGTAGTCCTGATGACGGAGTGAAACTGCTTCCTTGTTGTTATTGTGTCGGTCTGCTTTGCAACTCTTGCCAGTGTTTGCCACGTGTGGTGATTAATGGAAATCTATATAAGTCTTGTTGCCTGCTGAGTTTAAAATTGATTTTTTATGAAATAAATATATAGTGTGGCCTGCCCGGTAACAGGGTAGGCATTGTTGCTCCGGTTATTATTAGCCAAGCCAGTTTAATTGCTACATTGCAGTAGAGAGGCGGAGCACTGGATGATGACTATAACTTGATTTCGGATTTAAAAAAAAAGAGAAATTGAACTTTGATTAATTTTTAATAAGGGATATAAGAAACATGTTTGAGTTGTAAACAATCAAGGGGATGTGTTTTCGCAAATCCTCTTGGAATTATAATAAACAAAAATGTCACAGAATTATAGCCTTAAGGTTAATTATTGCAAGAGGGTTGAATGCATGGCCCTGTAGCAGTAAATGAAGTTTTTGTGAGAAAAAAGAAAACCTAAGGCAGGGAGATTGAATATTTTTAACATCTTTAAAATAAAATTTAAATTTCTAATTGAAGGTTGGAGTGGAAATGAATAAGAAATTACGTGTAGCTCTTCTACACTCAATATTTAGTATATGTATATGACTATAAGATAACTTGAAGGCAGGTGGTATTATGGGCTAAGCCAGTGATTTGGTGACAACAAACCCCTATTTATTACAGAGTGTCCGTCGGGAAGGTATACTACTTCGTTTGTTTATAATTTTTAATTAAATGAAAGAGAATGGATCTCATATTGATAAATGTTTTATTTAATGTCGGCAATTACGAGTATGTATGGAATACAATACAAATACAAAAGATAAATGTTCGCCTCTGTTAGCCTTACAAATGCGAGCCCTTTTGAGCACATTTTTCATTACATTCTCACACATTTTGCGCGATATTTCATTAATTTCATCACGAATATTTTGTTGGAGTTGCTCAAGTGTTTCTGCTTCCCCACAAAAATAAAGGTCGGAGCAGTCAAATCAGGTGACCGTGGAGGCCAATCAATATCACCATTTCTTGAAATAACTTGTTGTGAAAAGAGGTCTCGCAGTAATTCCATTGTAATCCTGGTTGAATGCGATGTGGCATCGCCTTGTTGATACCACATGTTGATCAAGACCAAAGCATGCAGTTGCGGCGTTAAAAAAATTTCAATCATATCACGATATCGCTCCCTATTGGCGGTTACCGTCAGGTTCTTCCTGACTAAATTGCACTCCAGACTGTCAATTTTAATGGATACAAAAGTGAATAGTTTGAGGGGTTTCCATTGCCCAGAACCGACTATTCTGTTTATTCATATATCCATTCAAATGAAAATGTGCCTCGTCACTTATTATGATTTTTTCATGAAAATCGGGGTTGTCATGGGCGAGCTGTAACATTCTATTGACATATTTACGGCGGCGTAAATGATCTTGTGGAAGAAGGTCTTGTGTCAATTGAATTGTCCAAAGTTGTTCTTTGAAGACCAAGCTCCTGAGCACGGCGTTGAATTGAGGTTGATGGAACACTTTCTTGAGCAGCTGCCGATCTTGCAGTACGTTGTGGTACGTTGTGCATGGCCCTATCAGCTACAGACCCTCTTTCACTCTTTCTGTTCACATGTTCAAAATGGCGGAAAAACAAAGTAGTATAACTTCCAGACGGACACCCTGTATTTCGTTAGACGATTTCTGTCTGCACTGAAGATGATATTTGGACCAAAATCGTTCAAAATATTGCGCTTAATCACTGTAAAATCAATGCTATTGTGTATTATGAATTTCTTCTGCTGAGCCAAAATGGTAACTAGGCATATTATAACCTGTGCAACAGTTGCGACCGACCGCGGATCGATAATTGGAATGCCCGACAATCGTTCGCATGATCGAGGATTCAATCCCGCACACCTATATCCCGTCACCTATCATTATTTGAAAGGTGGTCTCCTCGAAGTGTGTTGCGAAGTAGTCAAGTAGTCGGGTAATCGACAAGTAAATGCTTCTCAAACCGTGATGTTGGAACCATTGTTAAATTGTAGGCCCAGTTGAATGAGCCTAAAAATAGAATGCGTGTAATCTCACTGAATGTGAGATGCTCTTTCATATCCCATTTGGGAATTTGTTTGTTTTTTAATATAATAGTTAGAGTCATCCAATTTATGTCGAACAGGCATAATTTTTTGTGTTTTTCTTCAACTTATTGCCTGAAGGGAATTCCATTATGCCACTTTCATAGAAAGTCTCGTCTCTAACAGCAACAAACTGGGTCAATAGATTTCCAAGCTTCTCTTGGAGCGGATTTTTCACCAGTAAAATCATTCGTTATAGACAGGAATAGACGGTTATTATTTAGCGCCGGGTGTGTAATATAAGCTAGATGCATAATAACCTCTCAGCCAAACTTCTGGCGGGTCACTGTCGATGTCAGTGGCCTGGCGTTGCCCTGATGGAACACAATTCCTCTCTCACCGGCTAAAGCTGAATGTAAGTGAGCAGGTCATAGTAGATGATTTACTGCTAATCTCAGCATACACACAGCAAAACCTTCTTGACCGTCAATTCTGGCTTGACCACCATTTGCCCCAGCTCGCCTCGATTCGACCATGTTCGTTGGGTTTCGCTTAGGGCAAATTACCAACATTTCATCACTATCCACTTCAGAAATGGGTTGAATTTGTTGCGATTCAGGAGTGACTCGCAGGTGAAAACTATGAGGTTTTTTTGTGTTGAGTCGTGTGACACCATTACATTGAGTTCGATTTTGTATCCAGCCTGGTTCAAGTAGTCCCAAAGTATTTTTTGTGCAATGTTTAGCTTCTGGGCAATCGAGATAGTGTTTACATAGCATTGGACAGGACGAATTTCATTATTTGGTCGAAATTTTCAACTATTGGCCTCAATTGGCATCAAAATTAGCGGAACAGAACCGATGAAACCAAAATTGCGCGTGATTCATTGGCTGCTACAGTATCAGGACCATAATTACTGTTGAAAGGTGATAATTTCGCATGACTCGTGGGTTGGAAAAAATATTGCCATTAGTACGTTGCGCCCGCATGAGTACTTAGAAGGCAATGAAATGAATTCGGATGAACAAATTTCTTCAAATTTCGTTTCTTTTTTTATAAAAACTGTTTTAACTTTGAAACCTTGTAGTACTTTATTTTTCTTTTTTTCTATACGACCGAATTACAATAGAGTTTTTCTTTTTTTTAACACAAACTGACGTTAATTTTGGAACCTTGTAGTACTTTGTATTTCTTTTTTTTCAATATGACAAAATTGCAGCAACAATTCTCTTAAATTTTGTAACGCAGTGCTGTAATCTGTTTAAATTAGAAGCAACCTCCTTCCAAAAAAAAAAAAGAGAAAGAAACGACTTCATACGTTGTACTATAATAAATAACTTAATTTGTGCAAACCAACATAAATTAATTATCCATTTTCTTTTGAAAAAATGGGGGAATTACAGAAAACATCAAAGTTCCCAGTATTGTAGAAGGGGATCTTTTCAGCATTAGCTATCAATTATTTTTTCAAACACACTATAATTTTCTTTAATATCACTCAATAAATTCCATGAGTTCATAAGGCAAATTGACAAGATTCATTAGCGCTTCCGAGGTCATAAATATGCATAATGCATAATGTTATTAAAGGACGTCTAAATTAAGTATTTATTTGCAAAGAGTTCATAATCCTAGTTCAATACAAGTAACTCGTGTAATATGTCTTAAAGTTCTCTATACTACCCCCTTCCTTCTAACAAAAAAGGGCCGTCAACTCTTTTTGCTTAACATAAGCAATTTGTATGCATTATGCAAAAACTTACAAAACTCTTCTAAGTGGTTTACAACGTTGTGTTTCTTATTTCTTTTCCACATTTTTTTTTTCTCTATACAATACAAATATACCATAGAGAAGGGGTTCCATATCGACCTTACAAAGAGAGGGTAAAATAACAATAGAAAG
Organism: Philornis downsi; assembly: GCA_019455685.1. Taxonomy (NCBI): domain Eukaryota; kingdom Metazoa; phylum Arthropoda; class Insecta; order Diptera; family Muscidae; genus Philornis; species Philornis downsi. The sequence goes on from JAHXMU010000080.1 coordinate 1,140,516, forward strand.
GAGCTCAATTGTGGGGGAGTTCTATTTTTTTTTTTTTTTTTTTTGCTTTTTCTACTACTTGCGCTGTTGTTATTTTATTACGGAGTGTGTATTATTTAGCATAATACAACCATTTGTCATGCAATTATGGCAGTTAAACATTTCCCCAAAGACTAGTTTAAAAACGTGTTTCTGCCAACAATTTAGGAAATACCATTCACAACCCCTCAACTCCCGCATGGCGGACAACGTCAGCTGCCCCCTCTCTCAATTGCTGTTCCCTTACATCAGTTTGTTTTGTAAGGATTGAGGGACTGAGTTCATTTGAAATTGGCCAGAGAGCAGAAAAATGGTTTGCATAAAAAGGAAATAGAATTTATTCATTTGTTAAATAACCATGAGCGATAGCAGTTAAACGTTGCTTGGAAATAACTTAAAATTCACTAAAAGATTTCTTAAATACCACCAAAACGGACGAATTGAATTTTTTTGCCATACAGGCTCACACAACCGCTGAGGACAGGTAAGAATATGATGGGAGGCATTGGTTGGAAGGGAAGTGTTTCCATATTTTGATTGTCCTTACGCTTGAGCACTTCACCGTTTACGTATCGGTGTAAGTCACATGGACACACACAGAGTGGCTGTGTGCGTGGAATCTAAATCTTCATTGGGTGTGTCACCACCTCAACTTTCAGCTTCCCACGTTTCGTGGGTTTTTAAAGCTTTAGCGGTTATAATTTATTTTACTTGGTTTCCCTATTTGCTGCTGCCATTGTACTGATATGCGCGTATCCTGTTTTACGTTTTCGGAGTTTTGTTGCTTCGCTTGTACAGCTTCCTTGGCATTTTGCGCTTTGTTTCCCTACTTCTGCTTATGTGTTTTCGTAGCCAAACTTTTCTGCCACTGAAACCCAAAACAAACAAAAAAAAATGTTTTCTCAAAAATTGGAATGGAATTGGAAAGAGAGCACAAAACATATAACAACAAAAAACCTCTAGAATTTTTATGATTAAAGTCGTTGGCTTACGAAACCGTACTTCAGCTGTTATTTCGTTTCTTTTGCCTCTTTTCCTATTGCGGACGGTTTAAAAAAAAAACGAATTGAATATTTTCCCTACAAAAATGCAAATAGCGCCTTTAGTCCTTCTTCCTTGCCTTTTGCAAGTACGAGTACAGCGTCACACTCGCTAACATGGGGCTGGTTGTGTTGTTACAGCCACGTTCTCTACATTTCTTTAATTTTACATTTATTTCGTTGGCTTCACTTGTTCGTATTGCGGCCGACGATGCTGTTGAATATTTAAACAATATGAATTTATTCTCGCAAATAACAACTACCTCCTCTGTACGTATACGATTATGTATGTAGGTCAAGATGTACGATGCGGATTGAAATAATTTGTTGAGCAGCGTAAAATTAAAGCATATTTTAAGGCGTTGTTTTAAGTATTTTTTTTTTCTTGAAGAAGGAGTTTATACGAAACGAGGCGTTAACTACAGTGCCTTTAAGGATTAGTTGGTATCTTGGTCATTGTGTCACGTGCTAATATAATGGAAACGCGTTTCCGAAGAGAAAATCATTAAAAGTCTAGCATACTTATTGGGGAAATTTAATGGAGAGATTGAGGAATAATTTTAAGCGGCAAATAAAATGAGTGGTACTTGTGATAGTGGTGCAAAGGTCATTTTAAGGTAAACATATATAAATTAATATAGAAATCAGAGCAAGTTAATTACTCGGTTAAAAGTCTTGAAGAGCATGAAAAATTCTAAAAAAGGCCTTATGAAAGAAAGAGTTGATAAATTATTTAAACCGCTTTTCACAGAACTCTATTTGCTATAGAAAACTTAATATTTAGATTTGATCGGAAAGCCATTCTTTAGTGATTTTTTTATAAAAGAAGTCTTTTTACTGAAAGTTCTCTCTATGAAATTTGCATTTTTCGTAAAATGCTTCCATATAACTGACGCAAACTGAAAATAGAGATATAATTCTTGTTATAGTGCTCAGCGGTTTCGATTTTGTATGATAATTCAGATACTGCTTGTGGGCTTTATTGCTCACAAACAACCGGTAACTTCATATAGGTCATGTAACGAAGGTGAGTCTCCGCGCCTTTTTTAAACCTTGGAAAAAACATAGATACCTAAGAGCACTCTAGTGGACTCCTGCGAGGTGATCTACAGCAAGAAGTTTCATATACATATTAACTTTGTGATAACTGTATAAAATGTTAACATACTTTCGCAATTGGTTTGCGTAGTAGGTTCAAGAAATTTCTACTTGTTTTCTAGAGTTTGATATCATTTTGGATCAAGTCTCTATTATTTGATCTTTATTAGTTATCAGAAACCAACGCGTACATCTTCCAGAATAAAAATGCAGCATGATTTCAGGCATCAGGAGAATAAAAAAGTATAATAGCATGCTTTCAGGAATTAAATGAATCATTGCATCAAATATTTGAGAACTGTACTCGAAAGATCATAGACGAGCGTGAAACCGAGATGTCATTTCAAGCAAACTAAAGAGTTTGCTTGAGAAATTATATCTCCATTTTAACCTCCTCAATAAACTTTCGTGGAGTGACTCATATGATGCCTGAAGGCCTGCTACCTTTTCATTCTACATGGTATGCGTAGTAGTTTACAACTACAAAAATGCCAATATAGCAGGCAGTTGTACCAAAATGATATGAAGATTTATAAAACAAAAAACATATTTTTTGAAACTACTACACAAACAGTCAACAAACAGATACTAAGATGTACGCTTTATCTAATTGATTCCATTCAACTTGAACTTTTGCATTATCACACATAAACAGGGCATTTACTGTAGCGCACTTTAGAGGCATCTTAAGCTGCTTTGAGTACATGAGATTCTATGGTTTTCACATACTCGTATCTACGGCTGAAATTAATTAGAGCCATGGTCAATAATTTCTACTAATTTCTAAAGTTTGGAATTGATGCAAACATACTGATGCAAGGCTGGTCGTAAATAGTGTTTTTTTTTCCTTGACTACTTATTTATATTCGAGTATTTGGTGTCACCATAGCCTTAGTATTCTTCTATATAAAGCAAATTCTGCTGAGAATATATTGTAACAGTTTACCTACTATACATGCCACCACAGAAGCTTGAATTTACTAACAGTAGAACTTACTTTAAAAAATATTTAACAACTTTAGAGCCCTAAAGCATAAATTAATATCATTTCGAAATCAGCATCACAACTAAATTTTATTATAAACTCAACAAACTTCCTCACACATGCTTCCACATGTTTTATTTATACCTTTATCACATGACCATACCGTCATACACTTTCACAAGAAAGCACCGCCCCGTATGGAGCAGCAGAGCGTTTTGCGTGGCATATAAAATACGTACCTTAATTGAATATTTTCCTTAAAAGGACATGACATCTTTTCCAGCCCCACACGCCCGCTCTATTTAACAGCATTGCAAATGCAAAGGAAAACATAATGTCGTTGCGTTTTCCTTTTTCTGGCTGTGCAATTTTCTTGTTTTGACATTCGTTTTTATTGTCGTTACATCTACAGCGCACAGTAATGAAACATAAATGTATGCATGAGTGTAAAAGGATATGTTGTGTATTTGTTGTTAAACATTTCACACATACACAAACACATGGACACACGTACAAAAGTAATCTGAACCACAAGTTTCATTTTGGTAATGCTTCAATTTTGTTTCTGCTCTGCAAAGTGTATAAAAAGAAATAACGACGAAAAACAGTCTACTGTAAAGTTATTACACGCACACGTATACTCACTAACACTGCGATAGTTAAAAGAAGTTTAATGTTTTGCACTTGACTTTTGGTTGTTGGAAAATTACGATCCGGTCGACAAAAGTTACCAATATTTTGGGTAGTGGTTAAGTGCTTAATTTAATTGCGGAAATGAAATTATACCGCATTAGGAGAAGAATATAATTCTATGAGCAAAAATGCTTATTACTCTGAACCGGATGTCAAAAGATTTTATTTTAAAGTAGAGTCGAACCGTAACATACCCCTTGTGCAGGGTTACCCATGTTATCCATGTCAGCTGTTAAACACTTATCGTCTGAAGTGTTACATATTTATTGAAGGGTTTGCCATTTACAAATATGAACCGTTCAACAACCGGAGAAAGCGTAAAACTAGTTAAAACTTACTATAAAAGTAGTGATTCAAACGTTATTCAAACCGACTGATTTTGGCTTTATTGCATGAGAAATTTCCAGAAGCCGTAATTTCACGTTTTAGTGACGTCAATTTGGCACCCAAGATCATGCGATTTGATGCCATTAGACTTTGTTAGTGGTATTATGTCAAAGACCGTGTTTACGCGGATAATTCCCAAGCGTACCGCCCAAAATAAAGTGGTCGAAAACTACCTCAAAAGGATCCCCTGCTGGAATCAATCCCGAGGCGGTCATTTAAATAGCATTGTATTTCGTACATAATGGCAAATTCCGAGCATTATAATGAAATAAAAGTTTCATCGAAATCCTAGTTTCATGTGTATTTTATTCAACTTTACTTTTGAAACCGAAAACTGGATAACATTGACCCAGTATAACAGGTAAATTTAACCACGATATGTTATATTATGATTTCCGTTAAACTTATACCAGGCAACCTGCAAAATTTTATCACATACAAAATAATCTTGAACTTATATTTTGAGTTGATGTAATTCGATTAGGCCATTGGAAACGCGCTGGCATACTAGAAAGGAAAATACATCCAAATGGAGAGTATTTTTGAGATATCCTGCTTTTAAGGAAATGCATTTTTGGCTTTCAGAACCAAATTAATTCGAATTGATCGACATTGTCTAAAAATGTGAACTGACTTTTACACAAATACAATTAAATTTGATGAGTAACATCACAATACACCAAAAAACTTGTACTGAATCTTAAAACATGTGTATCAACAGTCACTAATATTGGGAAAGGTCGTTTTGAAAATTGCAATTTTTTACAGACACTTTGTGGGCTTTTTTTCGCCTATGCGGCGGCTAAAGCATATATTTGAAATTGTTAATTATTATACAGTTTCCCCTTTCGATAAATGAATAAATGTGTATGCTTAATTTAAAATTTTGAATTTTTGTCAAATAATAATCGATCAAAAATGGAGCCTCTTCATACATTAAACTCCTATAACGTGATCCCAAAACTCCTGAGCGGAAGGTGGTCGACATAAGCAAGTTTTATTGTATAGGTTTAAGACTTTTATAAATATTGTAGCCATTTTTTCACAAAAATAATTTTTAGCTAATAACTGGCAAAATAAACGTTCCTTTGTGTGCCACCTATAACTATGCAACAGTTTTGGTTTCCTTTCTTCCTGTGGTAGTTTTTATTACCAATTCATTAACGAGTGTTTTCTGAAGAAAATAATAATAAACTAACCTATGAAACTAAACGATGTTGTTAATTATCGTTAAGGTAAATCAAAAATAAAAAGATGTTTCCTTATACAAAGCAAGATGCAGCTTCACACCACAGTGATGCCAGTTTTGTTTTAGAATATTTGGTCATTCACACAAATTAAATTCAAGTAAGCACATCTTGAGAAAAGAGTTAAGAATTCACTCACTTTTCCTCATCTTCATAAAACAACAATTTATTAGTCTACTCCGCCTATAAACATGCAACATATTTTGTCTCAGTGTTCAGATTTCTCCTGCAACTAAGTGCTGTGTGAATAGAAAGATCGAAAACCGAAACTTGACTAAGTTGGAACACTTTATCCTTGAAATAAATCAGATGTGAAGACTTTATGAAACCTGGCAGCTTTAATTTGCAAATTAAACACGCCGAGGCTGTGCTTCCCCAGTGGAAGAGAAAAGGAGGGACGTCAAAAAAGGTAGAACGTTAAAAGCAAAAATATATTCTACAAGAAAGAGGGCATCTACAATCTATTCCCAATAATTTTGAAGCATGACTCCTTATTCATAACCGGAAATTTGTGAGCTTCACGCATTTGTATTTTCCCACTTACTGATCGAGACTTACTATCTGATAAGGATTCCGAACGCAAGTTTGAGAAACATGTCATAAACCCATTTTGTTTCGCGTTGTATTGAGCTGATGGTTTTTGAAAATGGGCAATATCTTGGAGCTGGGTGTTGCTGTTTTTAAAATTCCCAGTTTTAGTTGGAATTTGATTGTTTGTAGCATCCACTATTTAAGTTAGCCAAATATCGATTAGCTCGGAAAGTACGTTCGGTTAAAAAAAAATTATTTACAAATGTATATGCAAGAAAACTATTATTTTAATCTATTATATAATCTCCCCCTTTTTTAATAACTTCTTCACACCTCTCTTAAAGCTTTCTAATTGCTCTCTCATAAAACTCGCGTGAGTTTTCTGAAAAAAACTATTCAATTCGATTGTTCACTTCCTCGTCGTTATGGAAATTCAGGCTGCGAAATAGGTAATCGTTGAAGGTTTAGAAAGCACGGTGGGTGAGGTAAAACTTCCCATCCAAGCTCTGACCGTTTTTGACGGCTCCACAAGGCAGTGTGAGGCCTCGGTGAGAAAGTGAGGTACCCACATATCGAGGTTGCTCACAAATGCGAGCTCTTTTATGACCGTTGGAACGATTGAAACTGATGTTTTTGATTATTTCAGCTATTTTCCTAACTGCTCCTCGGGTATTAACAATAACTAAATCTCTCACCTCCTCGGAAACAATTTCATTTGGTCGTCCTTATCTGGGAGCGCTGGTTACGGAGAAGCTGCCCGTAGAAAATCTTTTAAATCATTTTTGGCAAGTTCTTTCATTTGGCCCGTTCTCCTCACAAACAGACTTTATTTTTTGGTTGGCTTCAGCAGCCATTTTTCCTTTCCGAAAATAATACAGCCTAAAACGCGCTTTTCGCTCATATTTTCCACTTTTTAAACCTTTCTTTTAAACGCTATAACCACTCACAACTAAAACGGGAGCACAAGCAAACAGTAGTAGACAGTTTAGAGAAGGGATGGAAGAAAGTTATGACATTGTTTGAAGGAACTCTATGTCATAAGAAGTGACGTATTGTAACGTAATCAATTAACCGAAAGAACTTTCCTAACAACCCAATACGATACGAATACGGATCATAGCGGCCAAGTTTTGATTGGCCCCCATACAAATGGACCGTTCAAGCTTCCTTTTATTGTTTCTAAAATCGATATTTCCCTTCGGAATTTAAACATTTTTAATAACCGCTATTTAAGACATATTTTCTGTTAGAAATTGAACCTTCTAGAACAAAATCTTGGTATGGTGGTAGATTTGCACATGCTTTCTTGCACTCGTATACATATAACCTGCAACGTGGCAGTATGCGTAGTATTTTTTATCTCACTTACATATATTGCTTTGTGTATGTGAGTGTGCAAAAGTACTTTATTATTTTGGGCGTGTTAACTACAATTACTTCTTCCACGCGCTGTCAGCAGCAACATCAGTAACACAAAAAGTTCAAGTGCTTTGCAACATTTTGTATCCTTACAGCCCATGTCCGTCTCTGCTCTCCCTCTGGAGCACACCTTCCTCATTTGCCATTTAGCTGATGGTACAAAAATAATATTGCTGTGTTTGCCATAGCTATGATGATGGCTGCTGCTGCTGCAGCTGTTTTACCTCCTTTCCATTATGATTATCATTATTATTTATATTTAAGTATGTGTAAGCGACATTTCTAACCATGACTCTGTTAAGGCTGTTGTTTCAATGCGCTCTAATGTAAAACACGAACAACACAAAAACGATATTGTTAATTAAATTTATTTCAAGCGCTTTCAAGGAGCCGGAATTAAAGAGGAGTCCAGGACTAAGGCACACCTACACACAGATACGCAGTCAGAAATACCTGAATAACAACAACGACACAACGCTGCAAATGGCAAAATTAAGTCGGTAAAGAGAACTCTTCAGCTTCACAGTGTTAGTGTCTCCGACTGTTTAGTTGTTTGTGTGTGGGTTGCCTCGTATTTGTGAAAGCAAGAAAATTTATAGAAAAAGTGTGTTAATGTTTTGTTAAATAGCATTAAAACCTCGAGCCAAAAACTGGGTCAAAGGATAAATGGTAAATCCAACGTGTTGCAAATTGAATTTAAATGTATGAATGTTGTGAAAGAAAGATAAATGAAAACTGCATTTAGTTAAAGATGCCAAAGGTGGCAGTCACAGTGCGGAATGAATGCAGAGGTATTGTCTTGTGTTGAAGAAAGAAGTGCAATGCTAGCATTTTGTATGGTTATCCTTAACATTGTGCACTGGTTTGTTATAATTATAAGAAAATAAATACAAATTTGCAGATTGTAATGATTTTAATGGATATGTAATGCGTTTTTGCTGGGAGAAGCAAGCTCTATATTTAGCTTACTGAATATTTTCTAACAATAATGAAATCCATTGCATATTTCCAGGCAATAGTTTGATCAAATGATGTTGTATAACATTTGACAAATAGTAAAAATAGCAACACAAGTACGAGAAAAATGTGTTTCGTTGAAGGCTCCAAAACACAGTACCTTCACGTAAAATGTGGTCCAGTTACAAGCAAGGCAATGCTCCGAATGATGCTATTGGGCAATTAATTAATGTCAACTTCCGTGCAACTTATCTCAACTGTTTTTTGAATTTGCGAATCGTAGAAAAAGACAACCTCTAAAATTTTGTAAAAAAAAAAATGGAAAAGGGGTTTGAAATGCTTGATAAATACTAATAAACTAAAGCCAAATAAGGGGTTTGCTGAATTTCAATGGCGGCGAATAAGAAACCTTGAATTTTGGATGGACCTAGATAGTATGGAAATGTGCAGATAAGAAGTAAGTCAAAATGCATGCATAAATTTAAGCATTATGAAAATTGTACAGTTATATAGATCGACAGAAATAAAATACTTCAGATGCCACATGTAGATAGCATTTATTCGAATATCAAAAATTTTCGAAAAAATTAAATCTAAATTGATTCTCACTTCAATCATTCCTAAGCAAATTTAGTGCACTCGACTGAGGTCTGAGTGGACAGTTTGATATCTACGAAGTAAGAGAAAACTAAACAAGTTCAAGTACTCACGCAAAAATTGGGCAATGGGACAAATGCAAATCCAAGATCGGAAATTAAAGGTGCCCCAGATTGTAGAACTTAGAGGCAAATTACTTATTTAAAGAGAAATGGTCGAAAATAATTGGTGGGATTGCTAGTTATTGCGAAATAATTTTTTTTTTTTTTTGATCGGAATTCTGACGAAACATGAATCAAATAAAATATATGCAAACAAACAATATGTGCAAGAAGCCGAATGGCCTTAAAGGGCAAAGCAATAGTTTTTTTTTTGGACTTAAGCCGATTTATTCCGCCAACCACAAAAAAATCGTTTTGTTTGCGAGGGCTGCAGAAATTGGAGAAAATTTTAATCAATTTTGCACATTTACAATATAAAAAAGCCTTAACAAAAATTCACACTTTAAAAACAAATTCTTGTTTTCTTCTTTAGTGACGATATCCATTGCATACCTTAAGGAAGTGCTGAGATTAAGAAAAGCAACATATTTTCGACAAAAATATATAATGTTAAAGCAGCTGTGCATAAAAATATCTATTATTTTACTGCCACTTGTCGGTACATTTTATATATTTACTTATATTATATTTATATATTTATATGTTTTTAAATATATTTATATTATATATTTATATAGTCTTCAACATGAGTCCAAAGTTCGAAAGAGTCGAAACGATATAAATTCTATACCATGAGCAGCGGTCTACAAATTCGCGGATTGTGTGTTTATTATTTGTAAAGTATTTCGGGCAATGCAAAGACCGCATTTTCTGGAGCATTATATGTCGGCTGTTAAAGAGACTTACGCCATTTTCCAGTGAAAATTCGAATATTTTTAGAAGTTTCACCAATATGAAGACTACCATTTAAAAAATTATATATGCTTCGAATAGTTCATTCCCGCTTCTATAAATTATATTGTATATCGTATATTGATTGATCTTAGTTAATGATTAAATGAATACCATTTTGGGAAAACATCTGAAGAATGATCATTTTTTCATACGCAATATTTTTTCCTCAGGACGGATATCCTATAAACTAAGGCTGCCTGCCTATGACAATGAAGCAGAATCCTGCAAGACTTTAGCTTCTTCTCCAGAAGTTCGGTAACTACAGTGCTTTCAAAAAACCCACGGACGGATAGACCGTCGAAGAGACGGACATAAAGTTTTGTGACCACCAAGGAAGTCTATACTTTACAGAATGTTAACTAGGTATTCCGAGTTACCAACAGACTGACAAATTTAATATGGCTATCATATCATGGCAGTATAATTACTGATCACTTGTAGCTAAGTTATTCGGTGAAACCGAAGTTAATGCCAACAATAAAGTCCCTGCTAAAACATTCGCCTGCTGTAGAAGGGAATCAAGATAGAGAAAAACAATGCAGCAAATCAAAGAATCTGCGTTGTTCCGCCTTTACATTTACCAAAAATATAAATAATAATAAAATAATAAATAATAATAATATGTATAATCGTACGTTAAAAACTTTTAACAATATTTTACTTTCCTAAAATCGACAATGATTTTATTTCTTAAACCGGCTTAACGTCATTTATAGCATACATCTAGGATAACGCGACATTAAATAATGGGGCATACTTTTAAGAAAATCTTTAAATATTTAAGTAAATACGCAAAAAATATAAAATTTTTTGCTTAATGTTAAGGTTCTTACACAGCCCGCGAACATGACATTGTTCCGGCAAAACATCTTCGCCCTATGAGTTTGTTGTTTTTTTTCTGCATTGTCAGCCTCTGAAGCACAAGGCCTCCTACTTATTATCATCTTTCTCTTTTTCATTCAAATGTATATGTAAAAAGATATATATTCTTCGCTTTATCTTGAAATTATAAATCATTTTTAATGTGGCCATAATTTAAAGCATCATCACAAAGAAAATTTATTATTTCGTTTTAAGTTACTTTTAAGTTACCTTTACATTTTATTTATTTTTTACTAAATATCTCTGCGTCTTTGGTGTCCGGCGTGAAATGATTTCGTAGGAAAAACAAAGTAAATTTGAGTCATCTGTTTAACAGACCGACCGACAGCCAAAAAAGGCCAACAGAAAGAGGCTGGTCGGTCACATAGGTAAGGAATTGGGTAGATATACGAGTGTGTTGGTTGGTGTCCACTTAAAGTGAAAATAAGATTTACCTTTATCAAGTTGAAAATAATTTACATGAAAAACAAAAAAAAAACGACTCTACTTAAGTGGCAGAATGCGAATATATAAACAGAAAGCGAAAAAAACAGCATACGCATTGGTTAAGCCAATTAAAAAGCTTTATTGGGTTATAATTTTGTACGCTGCCGATCTGGCAAAGGACGGCAAGAACGCAAACAGTCCATCTTACAAATGCAGAAAAAAATACATTTACATACAGCCAGCATTTAAGCTGAGTTTAACTGGGAGTTAAGATTATTGCCTGAGTATGTCATCATCAGCATCATTATCGTCATTATTACAGTTATTATTATTGCAGGCGACATTAACACATAAGCTTTTAACTCAACATTTGCGAGGCTTACTCTGCGCACACGTTTCCTACCGGCATCCCCACCCAAACGCCTGTGAACATTTTAAATTACGAGTATATGCGAATATATGGCGCACTCATAGAGTCATCACACGCAAAGCTCATTTGCTTAACATCATTTTTTATGATTCAACCAGAACTAAGCGTCGTATGTCCCAGTGTCTCAGTTTGTGCTCGGCTCAGGGACACGGGAAAAAGGTTGTTAATACTAATGGGATTTTGTCATTGATTTCTTGTAACGATACGCTTTCTGTATACCAATATGCTCACATAGCAAAAACAAAAAAAGGACGCGAAGTGGGATGTTGTTGCTAAGTAGATCCTTCTTTGAGTCTATATTTTGTATTCTCTGTAGTATAACTGCAGGGGAAAAGATGGCATATATGATTTAAGATGGTACTGGGACACATATTTTATACTCTATTAAATGACATTTCAACTGCATTAAGAAGAAGGCTGAAAATTTGAACGAATTCATTACATTCATAGCCTTACATAAAATGGGAGGTGAAAAATGTGGTCTACTTTTTGGATGAATCGGAATGATACAAATTTAATTATTATGGAACTAGTGTATTTAAAAATAATGTAAAATAATCTTGTCTGGTAAGATTAAAAGGCTTAACCTATTCTCAAACTGTAAATAGGTAAGAATTTCACATTTCTTGGAATGAAGCTTGTGGTTGTGATATATTAGGCCAATTTTTGGTGAGCAGAATTGGCTCTCTGGGATGAACCAAACGTAATGTTACAGTGCTTTTAGTTAACACCATGAAATCAAAGTAACAAACACAGCACCTATACTATAAAACATTATTTGGACTCTTCAACGAAATATTTGAATGTTATGCAAAGACATTTACTCTAAGAATGATTTTAGTTTAATTTATATGGATAAAGTTGTAATTGTATTGAAGTTTAGAATCTCCGAGCTCTGAAGTATATACTCGTTAAGCATATTAACAAAATATTTTTTTTTTGGAAACATGTTATGGATGCCACACTGTCATCATATCATATTATTGGTCGGCGTTCTTGTTATTCAGAAATATTTATTTATTCAGAAATATTATTTATTTTATTCAGAAATATTTATATGAAATATAAGTTTACAATCGTTGATAGACATTTGAAATTGTTTTGTCAATAATAATGTGAATTTAAATTCTGTCAGTGGTTTCACATAGTCGAAAAGATGCAATATCTTAAATTGGAGTCTCAGCTATTTTTTTTTTTTTTTATTATGCAGCACAATAACATTGTCGATCTTGGTATCAGGAAAATAATATGTCTGCAAACAAGGTGTGTATTATAGAAATAAATGCTCACTTTACAGTTAACATAAAATGCTCTGCACAGAAACAGTTCTGTTTAATCCTAAAATCGCAGATACAAATGATTGCCAGCTACACCGAAGTTTTAAGAAATAATATACAAAAATAATTCTTGAATTGAATCCAAAATGAATTTTAGCTAGGTCGTACATCTACTTGTGATTCGCTTGCTTCAGAAGGTTCCATTGACATCATTGAGACACATCGCATACCAAAAGAAATTCAACGTTATACATATATATAGGTATAAGGTATAAACGCCTGGTTATGTAACATCTATCAGCTAGATGAGAGCTGCGTTTGCTGACTAAACCATCGACGCAATTGCGGAACGAGCCTTAAGGTATTTTAAGGTATTGGATACAACTAATACAACTGAATAAACTTCAGTGTCGAAACATCAGCTAAACGTACTTCGCATATTACATATAGACTTCAACCGGTGAGCAAATTTGAAAAAGGACAAAAAATGCAAATGCTGTGGCCATAATTTTGTCGGGGTAAACGTTGAAATGATCAACTGCAATTATTGCGTGGTCATATTGATTTATTTCACCAAAAAGTGAAAACAAGCTTCTCACTTTGTTCGTTCGTTTTTCTAGCAAGGTCAAATATGATTTCAGCCACTTTAATTTAATATGCCCACATTGGTTATAGTAAGTAATTTAAATGTAATGGATATTTCTTCGAACTGTTACTTCATACATAGTTGGCTAAATTGAAAATTAACATTAACTGAGCTCACAAAATTCCATTTCGGTTTTCCTAACTATGAGTAACTTAACATTATTCATATTAAGAAAAACTTTCAAACAAACATAGCAATAAAATGGATAACCGCAGGCGGAATGTTTGATTGAACCTCAAATTATTTTACTATGAAGACTTCCTCTACTTAGCAGAAAAACTTTGCATTTATTTAGGCTGAAGTAGTACCAAAATCCGATGCCTATTTCTTGGAGTATATACTTGAAATAGATACATCTTTTACAGAAATGTACAGCTTAGGCAGTAGACGATTTATAGATTTTTATTCATTTAATTTAGGAAATGTCTTCATAAACAAAATAAATTATGTTACTGAGGTTAATCGCACTGTGCCTTTTAATATTTAGGAAAGTTTAATGCTTTTGTTAAGACTAAAAAAAAATGCATTAAAAAAGTATGAATTGAATTTAAAGCCGACCAAGTGGGCTTTTGGCATGCACACACATCTAATATTTTTTCCATTGTTTAAAAAATTTTAAAATGATGCACATTCATTATGTGCTTAATCAATTATGAATTTTATGCATAATACAATTTTGTACAAAGGAATAGTTGGACATTTTGTAACCCATTTAGTTGTTTGATTTAATAGAAAAAAAAACAGATTCGCTAACATCTCATGAATACGATATAAAATAGTTTCGCAGTGTTAGTGGACTTACAGGTGGTATATATTTAGACTCTCTAATGAAAACCTATTATTTAATGATGATTCCAGACGTTAGTTTGAGAAGCTTTTACTAGATTTGTCGATTGCTTGAATAATTCTTCAGCAAATCGAGGTGATTGTCACTTATGCTGATATATTGGGGATTGAACCCATGATCATATGACTGATAGTGGACTAGCCACCGTACAACGGTCGGGGTCCATTCCAATTAATGAATAAATGAAGGCAATTGAAATAAACTGTAATTTCTGCTAACCAAAAAAAAAAAAAAAACAACAACAAAAAAACAACTAAGTCAGTCGTATGTTTCTTCAAAAAAAAATGCATAATTTTAGGTTAATATTACAATAGCATCTAAAGCGTACTTTAAGGAGGGGTATCCTTAGAATAACTGTCTATTTCAGAAGCCTTCACTATGGAAAATACATAAACCAGAGATTTCTCATTCATATGACCGAGTTATTACTAAGTGTGTCATACTTTTTTTATTTTGATTATATACCATAATATATATCAGCATAATCCCCATTTTCCACTATGAGTCCGGAGGACTCTTTTCGGTCTTACGTTACATCTTAAGTTTCAGTGAATTTTACAATTATAACGGGAATTTTTTTCGACAATGACAGGAAGTTATATTCCCATTGTCTTCAGTATAAGATCTGGAGAAAGCTTATTTCATCCTAGGAGATTATTCTCATCTATTTTTTGATTCCCAGACATTTAATTCCCAAACGTTTAACAAGAAACTTCTCTTACTAGAAAATAATTTTTCATGTTATTTTGCCAGCCACGAAAGGTCACAACTATTTTAATTGCTATTGTTTGCAACAAACGAACAAATTACGTACTAAATTAAAAATAAAATGATAAATTAACAACATTATCGAATATAGCATTCTAAACTCCAATCCTTTAACATTGCTGTGGGAAGATCATAAAATATATCCTTACCTCCTACGCCGACTGTAGTCATACTTTAATCGTCCCTTTCTTTTCGTATATTTTCATTGATGATAAGCAAATTGAATGCAGATTTTTAACTACACTCTTTTATACATTTTGGCCTTTACTCACAAGAGGACAAATGCCTACATATTAACATGCATACATACATACATACATATATATATGTATATATACATATATACATACAAATATAAGTAAGTTGATGTTACATTCGTTACTAATAAATAACATTGATTGTTTTGTTGGCTGTTGTTCATGGCTTGTTGTTTCGTGTGTTGTTAACATTAACGATTTTGTCCTTTCATTTATTTGTTTCTTATAGGGATGCCTTCCTTCATTCCATTCCTTGTTGCCATTATTTTGCCGCCGTCGTTGTTGTTGTGCTAGTTGTTGTCATTCTGATTGTCATTTTTGTTTTCTTATACCGGCGATGCCTTTGCGCCTTCATCTCCAGTCGTTGATAGTAAAAAAGCATTTTAAGTCTCCAGGGTCTTTGTGCCAAATTGTTTAACATTAGTCACACTCAAAGGTATCCTCCATTAAAATGTGTCGATATTACGCTTTATTTTTGCCTTGTGTGCTGTGCTTTTCCTTGTCAGTCGCTTGATGTCATTCCGAAGTGGCAGCGGGGCTATCGTTTTTATTGTAACACTGCGAATTTTGTGGGGTTTCTTCGCCTTGGTAGTCATAGTCGTAGTAGTTAATGTAGCCTTATTTTTTATTGGCAGGCCCTTTGTTACTGTTGAACATTTTATGTATTACTTTGATTTTTTCCTACGTATTTGTTTGCATTTATATGTGGAGACAATTGGTATGCATATGTATTTACAACCAACTGTACGTATAGACAGCTTTGTATGTACGAGTACGTTCAGTATTTGTATTTTATTAAGGATTTTGTATTTTTTTCTCTCTCTTCAGATTTTGAGGATAAATTTGTATTTTTATTTTTCTAGGGAATTTGGGAATATTATTTTCTTGTTATATTCGCATTGTCATCACTTCTCAGACATGCATGGCATGTTTGTATTTAAACAAAAAGGTCACAAAGATGTATTGTAAATGTCTCAAAAAAACTGTCAAGAAATAAAGGTTAAATGGGCGTTAACTGTTGTATACCAGCATATTCATCATAACAATTTTCATCGTTTTACATCCCTTTAAACGAGCTCAAAATTATGAATAATATTAAAGAGTAAAGAATAAAATATTATAAAAAATATCAAATCCTAGATCATCAAAACACTGCAAGAGCACTCTTAAAGGTAGCATCTCGTCCTAGAGCCAAA
>JAHXMU010000080.1:1157182-1175946 GCA_019455685.1 Philornis downsi
TTTCAAAAGCATTTGGTTTCAGCAAAATAGAGCAACTGTACATGTAGTTCGGTCAATCAAGGTGGAGCTCTAACGAAAATTCCCAACAAATTAATATCCAGAAACTCGACTTTCCGCTGGTTCTCAAAGTCACCTGACCTAACAGTACCAAAGTTTTTTAAACGAGGTTATGTCAAGCAAAAAATGTACAAAAAGAACCCAAGGAATTTGACTGAATTGAAAAAGCCCATTAAAACAATAATTGAGGCAATCCCGACTTCAATCCTTCAGGCCGCAATAAATAATCAGAAGTCGCATATGCGTGAATGAACATGGAGGCCATTTCAGTATTCTATCATCGTCAAAACCAATTAATTAAATAAAATAAAATTGAATTTTCTATACAGTAAAAAAGATAAAAGAAATACATTGATTAAAAAAAAAGTTATTTGAATTTGTTATCGTAGCACAATTGGTGCGCCATCCTGTACCTATTCAATCATACAAATCAATATTGTTTCATGAGAATCTGGTCAAAAATTTTGGTCTATCATTTTTAAAACCAATTACTTATATAACATAAAATTGAATTTTCTGTACAATAAAAGATTAACTAAATGAATTACACTGATTAAAAATAAGTTATTTAAATTTCTTATTGTAGCACAATTGATGCGTCACCCTGTATCTAACCAATTATACAAATCAATCTGTTTTCTTGTTTTCTTGAAAATCTGACCAAAATTTTAGGAATAATAGAGAGACAAAAATATCTACTCCAACTTTCGGAAATCTAAATCCACTGCAGATTTTTGTCAAGTTTGTGTAGCACTGGCAAAGACTATGCTAAGGTGAAAGCTAGGGTATTGCACATTGGTAACTTGACGTTCACCACACCTTCAATACAGCACGACCTGATGCGATAAGGTTAGGCCTATGCTTAACGTTAAGCTTCAAATTTTCTAAATAGAATTGTAGATATCTATTTTTCAGTCAGAGCTCTCCATTACGAAAAGAATGAATGAACAAGGTGCTACAATCTTACAATCTGTACTTGAAGGGAAAGAGTTGGTCTCGGACTAGCGTAGAGCAGTACAAGGGCAATTCTATATGGATATGGATCACATTTCGAACAGAACTGCAAGAGCCAGCGCGGCTTTATCTCATAAGACATATAGTGGGGGAAGTAGGTCCAGTTTTTCCAAATGCAGTACACAACTATAACACTGTAAGGCTACAAGTCTACAAGGCTATAAGGAAATTCAGAAATGTTTTGGCTGTTTTCTCGCATAACATATAATCATATAAATCGCGATTTTGACTTGCGCCACTTTACATGACATCTTTGCATAGGTTTATCGGTTTTTTTTGTTTTCAAGTAAAGTTTAAGAAAACACACATAAAGCTATGATTTCGATGAAACTTTTGTTTCATTATAATGCTTGAGCATTGCCATTAAGTACGAAATGCAATGTTATGACCAATGACCAAAGACGGCCTCTGGATTGGTTTCAGCAGTGGATCCTTTTGAAATAGTGCGCCAGACAGTCAATTTTTCCGGACGCAATGGCTTTTCCGAGTCCCATATGCAACAATTTTGCTTGTTGACGTAACTACCGGGAGAGGAAAGAGCTTCATCGTTGAAGAAAGTTTTGTTCGATTGAAAGACCATGTTTGAATTACCGTTTTTATAGTAAATTTTAACTACTTTTACAAGAACGCGTAAAAGTAATTACGCGGATCGGTTGTTAAACGATCCACATCCGTAAATGTCAAACCTTTCACTAAAAAAATAAAAATAAAATAACATAATGCCAGATCGACGCTTTTAAAACCACTGAATGGATTTTGTACTAATACTTCCAATTCGATGTGAGTACTGTGAATAAAATGGTTCAAACAGTTGGGTAACGTTTGAGCAACGTTAAAGACTCCTTTAAAGGCACCCGAATGTAATAACCATTTTAAGGAAAGGTTTCTTATGTTGAGTTGAGTTTACTTGAGGTTTCTGATATCTCGCAGATTTTTGTCAACGATCTTCGTGGAAAACTTTGATCTAGACCAAATACACATTTCAATTTTTCAAAACTGAACACCGACAATAGGGATTTGCAATAAAGTCTGTATACCAGAGTTCTTATAGCATCCACATTTTTCAGGAAAAATAGCAATATAAAGAATGGAAGTTCAAATAAACACCGATTACAAATTTCTTATTAAAATTGCACTGTAAGTAAGAAATAGGGAAGAATCGTTCAACGATAATGTATATAATTAGTCTATTTAGCTGTATATTTTTCCTGTAATCTATAAAATGCCGACCGCCCCGACAATGCTAAAAAAAGTCCTGAGATCCAGGCTTAAGGACACCGACGGTAGTCAAAGTAGAGTGCACTGATAACACGTCATATCAGATAGATCAGAGTACATCGATATGACGACGCTGAACCACCAAAAATATTTCCGAGTACTTCCATATGCATTTATGTCATTTACAGGTGGACATGAACAGATCAAAGTTGTTAATCATATTTGAATTTAACAATATGGGTTGTCTACAAAACAGCAACTTTTTCGAATCATCATCATATCATAATAATAATATAATATCATCATAATTACACGGCATATCTACCAGCCGCCGACCATTAATCCTTTACTGTCAGGCATTTTTTTCCCCCCAACATTCTTGCTTTTGTAACGCAACTAATTTCTGACAAAAAAGAATCCATTCCATTAACTTTTTTAACCACTTCAGTGAAAAAAGTAATTAAATTTTAATTTGTTTGCGTTGTTTAATTAATTCTTTGGAAAAAGTGCTCATTATCGGCCAACTGTTGTGTGCGTTTCTTCAGGTAAATCCTGTGGTTTTGTCATGACTAAAAACTGGCGAAAAAATTCATGGTTAAAAAAATGTAAAAGCCAAATGGGGCAACAACTTCTTAATAAAAACCTATGACTCATATAAGAAGAATTTGGTAATCGTGCCTATATCACAGTATTTATTGCTTCAAAAGCTGACAAAATTTATGGTTTAATGCAGCATGATTTAATTTATGACAAATATTTAAGGCAGGACATTAATAAAATATAAAGTGAGGAGAAAAATTAATACCTTTGGAAAGACCATGAGCTTAATTAGTTGTCATTTCATATTGACAGCCTCTGCTGATACTATTGGATCACATATTTTCCTACGATTATTGCAAAGCAATAAAGATTCTTTACATTGTTATCATGAACATTTAAATTTACTACCAATTTATTTTTAATTTCATCAGGAACCATTAAAAAAGATATCTTTTAATTTCGTGAAAAACCATTAAACGAATTTGCTAAAGTTCACTTCTTAAATCATGTAATTTTCATTATAAGCTTTTTGCCGCACTTTACAGAGGACATAATAATAATTGTATTGATGATATCTTAACTACCTTGCATACTTTTAGGCATTTTTGAAAAATACCTTGCCAGTGTCTACTTTTGGAGGTTAAACGTTGGAAAAAGTAATTTCTCTTGAGCTCATCACTTCGACAACGATGTGCTGATGACTACGGCAATAATGCCGGAGACCAACAACCACTTGATTGTTTCACAATCATTTCGGAATATTTAAAAATTTCTTTATGGTTCCCTTCGGGCCCTCAAAGCAATATTAAAAATGTAAATTAAATGCCAGAAAAGAAAAAGATGGGAACGAGCAACAACAGCAGCAGTAGCAGAAAATCATAATGTAAAACATGAAAACGCAAAATAACTGACGAAAAATTGGAAAATAAATAATGCAAAGCTATTTGGCTATTGTTCGCCTCTGAAATAACGAGAAAAACGAATTGCCAATTTAAATGTATAGATGTTTTGATGATGAAGGATCAAAGGATCTCTCAGGATGGGAGTTTTATAAGTGGAAATCAAAAATTGCTTCGACAAAGAACATTTTTAAGTACGATAAAAAAATAACATCATTTGGTGTTGGCAAAATTGTGTATAAAAGCGAATAATCCCAGCTTATAACACTGAGATAGTAAATATTTTAATTACCAATTCCCAAAGAAGTATACTTAAGAAAAGTTACAGAACAAAACTCATATTTCGTGTCACATACCATCATACAGCAATATTGTTATCGTGCATATTGTTGTGAAAATGTTGGCTTATGCTAGTTTTTCTTGTACCACCGGGATGTAGCAAGCGATGGCAAACTTGCACAATATTACTTGTATATACGAGTTCTCCAAATATTTCATCATATTCGCAAACAGTTTTTTTTCTGCAAACAAGTTTCCTTGGTAATGTGGCTAAGATTATCCGTATTTTTTTCATGGAAGTTTTCCAGTTTTAAACTTGACGTCATTGTTATCCCGGTTAAAGCAAAACTAGGTCGCTTTGAAAATTTTGCGAAAAAAGAAACATGTTGATGATGGTGTGATCATCATTATCATTATATATGACACTGCTGGAGACTTTTTTTTATTTATTTAGCACCGCTCTTGTGTATCGTTCTGCTTCTGCCGACTGATACAGACACATATGTTATCACACTATGTCACCAATGTCCTTGGAGTACTTGTAATTGTTTGTGCATAGTTTTTGTTTTCTTTCGCTTTTCCATCTCGTTGACATCTTCTTTTATTTCAGTGCTTGACATTATCTTAATTTTTTTTTCTGCAAATCCATTGTATTCAAGTCAAGTACGCATACATGTATACATATATGCATCTTCCTATTAGTTTCAGGGTTTCATATGTTTTGAGACTATTGCTTTCTTAGAGTATTGTACTCATTATAATAATGACTATAATTATCATTTGACATTTGATAAAAAGACGCGCACTCACTGTAGTGTATGAAATAGTACAGTAAATCCTTGAAGGGCAACGACAATGCGTACACATTATATATACGCTGGCAGTATTAGAAATATATTGCCTACTTTTAGGCAGGGGACTTATAAAGCCTTCTCCTAAAAATGATCGTTAAACAGTAATTGTAGATTTCGAGAAAAATATTAGATGATATTAAGCTAAATGTAAATACACTGATTAAAAGCAGATTTCAAGCCCAAATAAGGTCACATGTCTCGAATGATACCTTGGATCTACTGTTAATCGATTGTATGTGACTAGGCTGATGGCTAAGATGGAATAAATAATAGATACACATATGGTCGAAACAATAAGTAAACCTGCTTATTTTTGCTTAATGTTTAATTTTAGTTACTTTAACGGAAAGTAAACATGACAATTCTTGTTTATTGAAATAACTTTAATATGGTAATGCCTTTGAAAGTAAAACCAAAACTGTAGTTTTCCCTTGGTTTTCATTGTGAGTTAGTTTTGTTCACGTGTGATTTCAGTACTTGGTCAAAATAATAAAAACATTGCTCAATTCTTTAATATTGTCGCTGTCTGCTGTAGTCTTTTTATAAAGGATAGTTATTTTACTGTCGTTTGTCTTTATTCATAACAAAATATTTTGTTAAAAAGAATCAGCCATGGGTCATAGTTCATAGTCATAAGTCATAGTTCTCCGGAGGAGAGAACATTTTTTCAAGACTAAGAGAAAGTGGCTACGTCGAGAAGCATAAACAAGAATATGTTTTGAAAATGTTCATGTTTTAACTCAATTTTGCAGTTTGACGCAAATAGCTCGAATAGCGCTGGTATGACAAAATATCCTGAGCATATGTGCCGTTTAAAACACCAAACAATGCTGATATCGGAGGAGTCATATCTACATTAACATACGAGCAGATATAATTATTTTCCCTTCGGAGAGCATCAATTGTTATGAATATTTTGGTATTCAAAATAAGTTCCTCCCTTGGTGTTATATCTCTAAATGGTCGACCCGAAAATGATCTACACACAAAAAAAAAAAAAAAAAACAAAAAAAAAAAAAATTCCCTTGAATACCATGAATTTGGTATGGGGAAGCTTTTCAAATTCAATCAGTTTATACGCATTCTGTTTTTAGACTCACTGAAGGAGACCTGCTGGTTAACGACGACACCAAACATCACTTTCGAGAAGATTGCGCTAGACTTGTCCATTACTCGACAACAGGAGATAATTACTGTTCTAGTAAATTGAGGGCAAAAAAAGATTTGATGGTTATATCCGGTTTTGAACACGCCACAATATGCACGATATTAACTTGCACTAATAACCGGCCAATAACCGTCGACCATCAAGTTCTACGTAATTGCAAAATTTTTAATTAACGTATAAGTATTTCAGCCGTTGCTCCTTAATACAACGTTTTAGAACCAGAATTGAAAAAGTTTGTATCCAAGGACCAAATAAATACTAGGTGCGCAACTAAATCCTCGCTATTTTTTTTATTTTTTTTTTTTTATAAAAACGAAACCTTGTCATGAAAACATGTTTACAAATAGTTCATTGAAAATATCGCCCATCGCTATCTACTACTTTTTTCCATCTTTGAATTCCGTCACGACAAAGCTGTTCATCTTTTGAGGCTATCCACGAATCCAGCCATTTCTTGATGTCGTCATATGAGTGGAACTGTTAGTCAGCCAGACCGTGAAGCATCGAACGGCACAGTATATGGAGAATATGGCGAATTGGGTAAGACTACCCATTTCAGCGTTTCCAGATAGGCTTTAACGGACTCGGCTACGTGAGGCCGTGCGTTGTCATGCTGAAGAATCACTTTTTCGTGCCTCTCCGCGTATTGTGGGTGTTTCTCGCGCAAAGTTCAGCTCAATCGCATTAATAGAAGTCGATACCGATTACCAGTGATGGTTTTGTTCGGTTTCAACAGCTCGTAATAAATAATACCGACCTGGTCCTTCGCAGCGTAAATATTCAGCCGAGGCGACGACATAGAAGAATGACTTGGAAGCTCCCATGATTTCTTTTCTTTCGCTAAAGCGAAAAATGGACGCTCAAAGTCCCTTGGCTTCATCTCATAAGGGACCCAAGTTCCTTGCTTTAAATCATTCCCAATGCATGGTAATCGTTTGGAAATGGCTTAGCGGCGGATAACTCCTAATACTGAAGCAAGCCCTATCTGCGTTTGAGACGGATCCCCATAAAGCAATGCCGTTAATTCAGTGTCTTCGAAGGTTTTTCCGTCTTCCTTTAACATCAAGATTACCGTCTTTAAAGAGACGGAACCAATCTCGACACGTTGTTTCACTTTCAGCAGCATCTCCGTAAACATTTTGAAGCTCTTGATGAGCTTCAGCTGCCGTTTTCTTTGATTGAAAGAAGAAAATCAATACTTCCCGCATATAACGATTATTTCGCAGAAAATCATACAAAATCACACAACCAAAAGAATATGACGTCAAAAGAAAATCACTATTGTGTCGAGGCGGTATGTTTATTATACGCCTAAGCTTGCTCATGATGTTTAGGTTATGATAGAATCGACTAGCACTTACAGCTGGTGCCATCTATTGGCGCACCTAATATTTCGACAATGAGGGTTTGACTATCTGATGCCTTAACTAATTCGTTGTTGCAGTTTCATCACTACTGTTAAAACGTCAATCCCTATGTTTCCTCTTACTTATGGTAACAAGTTGAACCTTCGAAAGCAATATATGACTACTTTTAGGAGCCTACCAAATGTTACACATTATCATTTTATTATCTTAGAGTGTTTTGGCATTAATAGAAGCATACTAATTATCCTGTTGTGCATAAATATTAAAAGGGTTTTCTAGGAAAATTTCTTTTGACTGTTACAAAATATTAAATATTGCCAACTCAAAACAGGCTTTTTGCCAAACTATATGCTAAATTAATATTATCAAAATTAATTATCTATCCATCAAACAAACTCTTTAATCTGGCAACTGAACGTGTGCTCGTCCTATAATATTTTCTATAAATAACAATATTAAGTGAGAATTTTAGGTAGTTCTTTTAGTCATAAATTTGCCAAATCCTTACTCTATCTTGACTTTCATCAATAGTTATTTATGTAAATATTTCATATTGAATATAAAATTATATAAATGAATAAATACTGATTTACTGATACAAATACGTACATCCTTTCATTTGCCTCCAATATGAATGTATCTTTTCGCATCTTACTAAATTACGTGGCTCTCTTTTATTGCTTTCGTGTGTGTGCGTGCGCTTAAGGATTCGCCCAAAATGGTCCACTCTCCATTTCCCTTGTAGCAGTGGGATGGCATTAACAGAGTGCCATTAGGAAAGGAGCGGGGATAACAAATCATAACTCATTACCATAAAATTCCATAAACCACTTAAGATAATTCTAATTAATGTTTGCAACTTTAGATCTTACCAACAACCCTCTAAACACGTTTGGTGCTACTTGAAACAACCAAACTCGGAAAGGGGTTCTGGGGCAGCAAAAGCAATAAACCGAATACCAGTCCAACCGGTCCAACATTTGCCC
This sequence comes from Philornis downsi, assembly GCA_019455685.1. Lineage (NCBI taxonomy): Eukaryota > Metazoa > Arthropoda > Insecta > Diptera > Muscidae > Philornis > Philornis downsi. Next base: position 1,165,565 of record JAHXMU010000080.1, read on the forward strand.
ACAGTAATTGTAACTTAGTTGTGCATGTAAGTGAATACCTACGTCACAGGATACACAAACGGAATACACATATGAAGGCTATTAAGATACACATGGAATAAACAATGTACGTACATATGGAGATGTGAAATATTTAAGTTAGCCAGTAAGTAAAATAATTATAAATGTGACCATAAATTTAAAAGCTGCTAAGATAACAAAATCAGCTAAAGTGATAAAAAAAAATAATTAAATTTCCATTATTTAACATTGGCTTTAATATGTTATGGGTACAGAGAAAATCACAATCAAACCATTTAAGGTATTCCTAGCCAAAGAACCAATTCAGACGTTTATGTATTATGTGTGGGGGGACAAAATGAGGATATAAAAAAGATTGCACGGGCAAAGTAATCAATAAACCATTAATTTCAGCAAATAGGTATCAGCCACCTTACACATCTGCCCAACCATTGTACACATTTAGTCCTTTAAACATTTTGTCTATAGAAAATCGAATACTGCGTTGAGTTCACAACATATTCACGCTTACAAGTTAAGAGCCAGCAATGTATTGAAGCGACAGTTTTCAAATGAAATGTCTTTTACAGCACCATTGGACGGAAAGCCACCACCACGCCACATTCGTCGTTACAAAGGCAACTTACCTAACAACAAATAGCAAAAGTGTTTGGCATACCAAACCCAAATCCAAATCCACTTGTCTGGAGTACTTCAATTTACACTCATAATAAAAAAAAGGAGACTCCCTCTACTGTGACAAAGTTTGTATTTTTTTTCTCCCGATAATTACATTCTAAACAGAGACTAAAACGAATACATAGCATAGCACGAAAGAAAACAGATAAAAGCAAAACAAAATGAAGATATAAATTATTTAGGCACGGCGATAAAGAAAAATGTCGATTACATTTCACACAACACCCACCAAACTTATGTAAAAGGTGCCGATGGTGGGAGGGTTTCAACGAGGAGAGGTTAAGGTAATAAAAGATTAGGTACAGGGTGCCCGTCGGGAAGGTATACTATTTTGCTTGTTTATAATTTTTGATTAAATGAAAGAGAATGGATCTCATATTGATAAAAATTTTATTTAATGTCTGCAATTATGTATGGAATACAACATCAGATATATGTCCTGACAAATGCGAGCCCTTTTGAGTACATTTTTCGTTACATTCTCACACACTTCACGCGGTATTTCATTAATTTCATCACGAAGATTTTGTTTAAGTTGCTCAAGCGTTTCTGGTTTGATTGCATAAACGTTGCTTTTCAGATATCCCCACAAAAAGAAGTGCGGAGCAGTCAAGGCCATTCAACATCACCATATCATGAAACAACTTGTTGTGGAAAGAGGTCTCTCAGTAATTCCATTGTAATCTTGGCTGTATGTGATGTGGCACCGTCTTGTTGATAGCGCATGTTAATCAAGCCCAAAGCATGCAGTTGTGGCGTTAAAAAGTTTTTAATCATATCACGATATCGCTCCACATTGACACTTACCGTTAAGCCATTTTCAGTTTCAAAAAAGTTAGGTCCAATGATTCCTCCTGAACAAATTGCACACCAGATCGTAGATGTAAAGGTGACTGATGAATAATTTGAGGGTTTTCCATTGGCCAGAACCGACTATTCTGTTTAATCACATATCCATATGTTAGCACGTTGTTTCTCCCAAAAATTTCACTTAACTTTCCCATCGTCACAGTAATCGATGATTGGTTTTGATAAAATGTTTTAACGATTAAAACACGTCGGTTAATCGAATATTTTTCCATGATAAATTTGCCACGTCTCTGCTTCACAACTGCCAAACTGTCAAGACTAATGTTTACCAAAATGGCAGCAAAAACAAAGTAATATATCTTCCCGACGGACACCCTGTATAATGGATAGATTTTAGATTTTGTCCTTATATGACGACTATAGATTTTAAGAAAATGAAACTGTATAAATGTGCAAATCCCCATTTACGAAATAGGATGAGCAAATGGTTTTGCCTTTAATTTTGATTAGAAGCCTAAAACTATTCTATTTTAAACATAAATGAGTTGTAACAATTCTTGTCAGGTCGTGAGGTCATGATAAGGCATAACTTACGAGTATAGTAAACAAATTACACAACTTTTAATTAAAATGGAGGTAAGGAAATTGCCTTTAGAAGGGGCAAATCAAAACAACCGAAATTTAGAGAGCCTATTGAACTGATATGTGCTCCTAAACTTCGTTCAAAAACTTATTTTTATCCTCAACCACGCAAAACTGGTTAGGCTCGGTTTAACAGTTAGTTATGATTGATTACACAGACGTACAAACTCGATTACGGCTGGCGCTTTTCATCATGAAAGCGTAGGATCTCAACAGAATTAGTGCCGCAAAATCCGAAACTGGTTTTAGGCAGCTCTAATACTTCTTACATGAAAAACATTTTTGGCCAGAATATATTGAGTTATAAAATTGAGTTCAAGTAATTCAACAATGAATTTCCGTCTCATGGTATTTTACAACGAAACAGAGCTCGGAGTACCTAAATCCGTTTTGTGAATTACAAGTCGAAATCTTATCGCTTACATCGGAAGATATATCCGTTGAGATGCCCAAAAAAATTAGCTATTTGCCGTAACATTCTGATTCCGTAAAAGAAAATGCTATAAGTTCTATAAGTCTATGACTACCTAGGACATTACAAAAAAGGCGTTCGCGGTGTGACATCACATAACTTTTAGATAAGTAAAATCTTGCAATTATTCAGTGTAAAAATTTGGACAAAACTACTCATCACTTGGTTTAATTTCCGTTGACGGTTGAGGAGAATAATCTTCCTACTGATTGTGAATTGGAAAAAGCAAAAGAAATTTCGTGCCTTGTAGAAGCATAAACGTATGAAAACTAAAAGCTGAGCTGAATGAAGCTCGTTGTACATTTGCCGCTGTTGTCAACAGAGGGAATGCATTTAAACGCGACCGTACATGCACTTCGATAAGGACGTCTAATCAAGGAAGCAACTTGTGAAATCACCGATATATCCCAAACACGTTGTCTTTAAGGAACGAAGTGTCAAAGTGCGGAATATTGTTAAGGCCACAGGAATTTAAACATAGAAACTACCAGGATATCGGCTGTCACCGAGGCAATCAGCTCCGAATACGGTAACGTGGTAGACATCAATTGCCTTACGATCAAGCAAACTATTAAGGACAACAACTACGCAGTCTTATTAGACTACAATTTTTAATTCAAACATTCTCCTTCTCTTGGCGAAAGAATTAGGCGAAGAATTATGTAATCCTTTGTCAAGGTAATGTAAGAGTTGAAACATTACCAATACCCAGGGATAAATTCGACAAATTTGACTTTGTCATTGTATCGGCATAACCGCCGATTAGCTGCTACTTCGAAACGAAAAATGCATTTGTAATCAGAGAGCAGCAGGTAAGCGCTACATGACCTTACTTTAAGAAACATCGCGTCGATCGGAAGGATTGACGGATTTAGAAAAACGTTGCATCAAATTTATAAAGCCCAACATATTGGACGTTAAGTTCAGCCGAAATTTGTATATGTTTCGGACTGCGTGAGAAAAACAAAATCATTTCAGACGACATGCGACTTAAGTTTTTTTCAGTCAGGGCGGCTTCAATAAAACGTACACGGATTAGAATGACTCCTTATCGAATCTTACAATTTAAATCACTGTTTGCCTTTAAACGATTAATATAAAATAAAAATTGCAGAAATCTACTATGAAAAAGTTTAATTTTTTGAACTTATAATTATCCTGATTGTAACTCCAGATTTCCGACAGAACAACTATCGGATTTAAGACATATTTTGCGGGAGAAAAGAGGGACTTTAATCGTCAGGAACAAGATACATAATTAACACTATTATAACTTAGATTAACGCTTTTTATTATTACTAATGGAATGACAAATTTAGTATATCCTTGCTAGGGCAGCTAAAAGCTAAAAGCAAAAAAAAAAAAAAAATATATATATATATATATATATAATGCCGCAAAATGTGCCGCACTATGACCTTTCTACAACTTATTGACTTGTTATTGTATCCAGAGCAGATAGAGTGAATGCTTCTGTCAGCTTGATGGATGGCTCCTTCGGGCATTTATCTCTATTGGAATTCATTTAAAATCTAAATCAGTCAATCAGTATACAACTCTACAAATAAGTACTCTCTCTCATCGGCATCGTGGAAGGGCGGATTAAAGAATGTTCTAGGAAAAATGTATTTACGCCTAAAAGCTAACTGTATTTTCACTCTTCCAATTGTTTAGGTTTGTTTTTAATAACTATAAAATGGTTTACAACATTGATTTGAAGCAAATGACATTACACTCAAACAAAAGTCAGAACAGTTTTGAAAACTTTAATATAAAATTCACCTCTTGGATAAAAGGTTAAAAGTTCAGAACCGCTCATCTTTGGCATGTGATAGATGTTACATGTTAAAATCATAGTTAGTCTTTATATTGTCCTCAAAAGTAAATCTAATGCAACAAGAAATTACTCTAAGTAAGTTAATTAAAATGTAAGTCCCTAAATATATTTGCGCATATATATATAATTTTGGGCCACTCCTTAAACATGAGATTCTTACTTAACATAACATTTTCGGTAGTGTGACATTTAACGGTGTCACATTTTATTATTATTACCTAAAGGTAAGTAGCATCTAATTAAACAGCAAAATTTATATTTTCTCTCAGACAAATGCTTACACTTTCATAATAATTTTCCTCATGCCATTAACAACTAACCCGTAATCTGCGCGTAGTGAGTTTTTTTTTTTGTGTCAGTCGTTAAAGTAAAGTATATCTTTAGGATTTTATGCCAGGGCGAGGAAGATTCGTATTATGTTCCACACAAACTAGGTAAACAGGTATTTTCAACTAGTACAAAAGCTCATTTTTACATAATGTAGCACTACTAATTAGGAAGCCTTAATTTTTTGTTCACAAAATGTATTTTGACTCCACGATGTTCTATAGGTACATAACCCAAATTAATAAACATTTTGTGTACTGAGTAAATAATAAAATATAGTATATTCTACTTAAATCTCATTACAAGTCAACAAAATTCATAAAAGTTATGAAGCATAAATTTAGGGATGTTATTAAACCACTTGTCAAGTACCCTAATTTAGGGCGCATAAACTTGCAAGTGTATTGATTCAGTAGAATTTTGTTATTTGTATGAAGTACAATGGACATTTGTACAGTGCTTACTCATTTCCCTGCTGTTAGCGTGCAAAACTGACTTAAATTTTGTCCATTTCTCTAATAAATCAAAAAAACTATGAAGCATACTTTACAGCTTGGACACTGGTTTTAGTTGCACTATCTGATAAGGTCATGATATTATTAAATGCTTTGCGTTCGGCAAACATTTCACCCTACAATAAATTTTCTTGGGGCTTTGCTGTATTTTTTCTATATCAAATTAAAGCAATTGTCGTTATTGATGACCAATGGGAGTAACATTTAATGTAACAATTGTCTATTGTTAAAGCAATTTTTTATTATTTCCAGTGTGATTTTATTTGCTTCCTCTGGTCTTTCCTGCCATCTTTGTCTTTCGCAAACAGTCTGATTTTTCCTGTAGATTTGTTTCGCTTTGGTCCGAAAACTTCATAATGGCCATAGCATACATATGAGCCATTAGTTTTCATGCCGCACGTTTTTGCAACGTGCTGGGTGTCTAATGTTTACTTCGGGTTTTGCTTTTTTCTCTATTTTCTTATTCTATGCATTTCTTTGCCACTTTTAAACTTTGGTCATGTTGTGTCTTCAACACTAAGCATGCTTATGGAATACAAGTAAGCAAGCAAGGCCTTGGCTGAGATTTTCCATTCTTCTTGCGAGAGATTTGTAGCGGAACATTTGTAGGTTTTGTTGAAAATATTTCACCTCACAGCACAATTTACTGGGTTGGTTACGTTTGCTGTTGGCACCACCACTTGGGTTGTTTTTGGGGTGTTCCAACTGCTACATGTTGTTGCCTAGACATTGGTCATCATTCATTTGTGTTTTGGGATTTCGAGATTTAATGTCATGTTTACTCCAAAAGAGCCAACAAAATCCAGAAACAAAAAAAAAAAAAAAAATCAGCAGATATCAAAACAAAGCGAATGATGATGAAGCAGCCGAGAAAATCAAACGTATAAGTTGTACAATGCCAGAAAAACATTGGTGACACAAACACGATTGTGTTGCAGTTTTTCTTTTCTGTTCAATTCTCTTCAGAAATCAAGCATTAACAATGAAGACAAACGAAAAATTAAGCCTTTTCCTAATGGCAAACTAGAAGAGAGCAAAAAAGTAATAACGTTTGTTAAGTGCCAGTACAAACAATGTTTCTTTCGTGAGCCGCTTTGAAGAAGAAGGCATTTCCTGTAGTAGCATGTAATGTTCAAACTTGTTTTTAGCAAAGGTTGTTGGATAATTCTTTAAGGATTCTGCTTCCCGATTATGCTTGCTGTAGCGTTCTGTGTGACGTGCCCAAATTTGGTAACATGACTCCGAAATCCCAATAGAGAATTCAGACTAAGTTTAAAATTTATGAAAAACAAAATGACTATTATCTAGGCTGTGCTTGCTGCAATTTTTCAATATTTTTTCTTTTGTCATATTTCGTGCCCTTATCCTTGTGTTTGCTTTGGAGTACACAAAATAAGGAGCAGTATTGGCATATATCATGTATTCTATACGTTCTCCGCTGCTTGTCTCTGCATACATTTTGAAAAAAAAATCTCAACAAATAATCTCATATGGTTTCATAATGAAATGCATTATGCAATAACCCCCTATGCTTACAAGAGGTCTTTTCGTATAGCAATTTATACATAAGGGAAATAAAGGTGATTGCAATTCTAGGCAGAGACAGATAAAAAAAAATAAGTAAAAGAAATGACAAAACAAAATTGGTAATGGAAATATGGTAGCCAGAGACGTAAATTCTCTCAAGCTTTTTTGTATCAAAAACAAAACAAATTTATTAAATTAAGTTAAACGACAATGAAAACGCCCCAAAAATACAATATGATAGCATTCCCCCATTACGAATATAAAAACGCCCTGAAATATGCTGTTGTTTTTGAATTTCTACAAAAAACTACTAATACATACATCTATACGCTTTTTCTTTTAACTATTATTTAACTTGATTCAGATATGTACGAACTGAACATGACAAATATTTTAACTGCTAAAAATTCGATCCATAAACTCTTTGCAATATGATTTTTATGCGATATGATCTTTGCGATATGATTTTTCTGTTATATAGAAAAATATATAATACTCACATCAATATTAAGAGTTCATTCAGCTTAATTTGCGTAGGTAATATAAATTATGCAATTAATTTAGGTAGCCGCAAAAAGCGAATAAAAATGCTAAAATCTTCGGCCAACTACTTATATATGATAAAAATTTGTACTAAAGGGAATTTGACGCTGATTATTATAAATGTGAACGGTTGAAAATAGGCACTACAGTAATGCACCCGGAAATATGCTACATTTTTTTTTATTGGTATACAAAATTGCATAACCAGTGGCACATATTTTGTCTTAGCTTCACTGGAATATAAACATGCAATAGATTCAGGGTTTGTTACTGTTGTGATCTTAAAACCCGAAGTAATATTTCTTACCTTTCGAGTATTGAAATTCTTACTCGATGAAGGAAAATGCAGCTGTTTAAAGAAAATTAATAATAATTAATAAAAGAAAATCTTAAGCCCACTGCCAAGTTTTGTATCCTAAAACACATTTAGCCATGCTTATTAATACGTCCTGCAATATGCAGCAAATTTTGCAACTAGAGATTTATTTCAACCGAAATCAACCATCAATATTGTACACACTTTTGGAAGTTTAAATGTAAATTACATAAATTGTTGTATGTAATTAGGCTTGTCTATGATTTCATAGCGGTTTTTATATCAATATGATACTCGTTTTTGAAAATAAGTAATATACCTTAGAGGAAGAAAGTGATATAAATTTACGACCCTTTATATAATTAGTTTAATTGAGCAGTGGTTTTAACGTTTAAGATATGGAAACCAGCAGAATTTTTAGGTTCAATTTAATACAAAATCGTATATCTACTAATAAACGAATGGCGTGATTAAAAATTACTTCATTTATACGTAAGTTGTGATTAATTTTAAAGCAATAATTTCTATTAAATTTGGAAAAATGTCCACCTTTGATTATTTGTGTTTTGAAATGAATTAGAATAATCTACAGGCTAGCCACATAATTGAGATAGTGTTGAGAATATTTTCAAATTTTTGGACACGCCTGTGTACAACTTAAAAATCAATTAGCATTGACAAACAAAATATAAACAATGATTGCCTTCCATTAAAAAATTTTTGTACACTTTCTGTAAACCAATAAAATTTGTAAAAATTGTGAATAGTAATGATAAAAATTTAATGATTTTTAGAATAGCTATGAGAAGTAAAAAATAATGAGGATTTTTTAAAATTATGCTTAACAGAAAAGTCAAAACTTGATAAGGTGAAAATTGTCTGGAGATTACAGATTAGGGTTTTTGCTTAACTAAAGATCCAAAGAAAGTAAAGATAAACAAATAGCTTAGAAGCTTTTTTAAATATTTTCTACTAGAGTGCAATAAAATACAGGGAGGATGAGCAAAAGCTTGCAAGATCCCAAGTTCCAAAGGTAAATGAGCGATTATTCAAAATAATGCACAGAAAAAATGTTTGCATTTTTTTTGGGATTTATCATGTAAATCTAATAAGATATACACAAATCTCTATTTGTTCACAATACAGCTTCGAATTCTACGCAATTTGGTTTGAATACACACTTTGTATTATCCTTGAGCAGCTTAAAAATATATTAAAATCATCGTTCTGGTTACGATTAAACGCTTCACAATTCCAATTTAAAAATCGTGATTGACTTTAGACCAAAACCTTTTGACTCGCTTCAAAGAAAATTGCATATATTTAGGCTGAATCTACTTAAATTGTTTGCACTTCATATTAAATTGCATTTTGGGAAAGCACAAACACTACGTTCACCAATTACTTGGCGACAAATTTTCCGAAGCCTAACACAACATATCTACACCCACAGATACAAGAATAAACTCAAATATTTTTTCGCTTAAGGCAGGAACATTTAGGAAAGTGCAACATACTTGAAACCATAATGGTAACAGAGCTATAAGCAATGTATGATACATAGTTCTTTTGGATCTCGTTGTGAGTGAGTATTTTTTCGTTTTTCGAACTGGCTAAAGATTTTCAGACAGATAACACAAACAAATGTTTTGGTTGGTGATTTTAGAAATTTTGATTTTGCCTATTTTTTTTTTTTTGTCGATGTGAATGTTTTGCAGTTGCCTGGCAAACAGCCAAAAATTAAGGATTTTGTTGTCTCCATCTCCTTTTTGGCCAATGCAAGGAATGCCAGCTTGTTCTTGCTGTTTGCAGGCATACAAATTTTGGTAACTGTTAGTGAGTGCGACGTATATGAATGCTTGTGGTTATCTCAAAGGAAAGGCAGCAACAAAGCGACAGCTCCTAATATATGTTCGTACATATTTTGCCTATTTGTAGTTTAAACAACAATTTTTCCAGACCGGAGGCCCGAGTCGGTTATTGTCTGCATACAAAACACAGATATTTATGCACCCACAATCCGCACGCTCTGCCTTCATATATATGTATCTCTCTCGTTTAAGGTTGCTTATTCGTTCTATTTTAGGGTTTGCGGAGAGAAGTGCATTATCTACTCCTGAACACACCACATAGAATAAGCTGAAATAAATTTATGGTTTTGTGTACGCTACATTTGGTATAAAGAAGGATATATTTGCTCAATGTTTACTGACATCAATGTTTTGATTGAAAGCCTGAAAGTATGCACTGTTTCAGATTTCTTTAAGTAGTACATGTTACCTAAACGTATGCATTGTTCATAAGCAATTAAAGAGTCCAAGTCGGTGACATATATTGAACTACCCAAAGAGATGACTTCAGCCCAAAATTATGCTGCGTTCACTGTCTGCTGAAGAAATATCGTAAAAGGCCTCCTCATTTCTTTGCCAGTTTCGTGAGTTGCTTAAGTTGCGCAAAATAATGCTCCGACAATTCCGTTTTGGCAGGCTACTGGGCTTTGTCTTCATTCATACAGTATCCATGAGATGTGTATTTTAATATTAATCATAGGTACAGTTAAAACGCTAATTATGTTATAATTTTTGCTAAAAAATGGTATATAATTGTAACACCAGGAATAGCACCCAATTTTTCTAAACTTCTCTATAATAACATTACAAAATATATCGTAAAGTAGCAAATGGAAAAAAAAAA
>JAHXMU010000080.1:1175956-1200612 GCA_019455685.1 Philornis downsi
TTTTTTTTTTTGTACGAAATCGTATTTTTCCATCGCGCTCATAGAACAGATTACTAAAGCCATCTATTGACAAAAAAATGAGATTTCTAGGAGGAGATTATAAGGTACCATTCGGGGACCGTTAAAACAAGGGTCCAATGCATAATGACTAGTAAAATGCATGAAGAATGAGAGTTAAATAATATCAGATACCAGATATTTTGCAGGCTTTATTTAGAATAGAGGACATATAAAGGGTGACTTAACAAGAACGCAAGATTTAAATTTGGCGCCATTCGAAGTGTCATTGTTTGACATTTGAACAATTGTTATTGTTTGCTAGTAGAAGGTACGAAGTTAGTAAAAATGGAGCACTACACGAATGAACAACCCATTCTCATTGTGAAATTGTTTTACCAAAATGGTGAAAGTTTTGCGGCTACAGTTCGCAAATTGCGATCAATTTGAGGTCACAACAATGCTCCAAAAGAGTCAGTTGTAAAGAGATTAATGGATAAATTTGCCAAAACTGGGTCTGTTAGTGATGTAAAGACAACAACACGCCTTCGAGCAGGTAGATCGACCGAAAATGTCGCAGCTGTACGTGATGATATCGCTCAAATTCCATCCATCTCAATTCGACACCGAGCTCAACAAATTGGTGTCTCCAAATCCACTATGTAGCGAATTTTGACAAAATATTTGCATCTTTATGCATACAAAGTTCAATTGACTCAGGTACTGAAGCTAGCTGACCATGGATAGCAAAGGGATTTCGTTAATTGGGTATTGGAGAGACAACATGAAAATGCTGATTTTGCCGATAAAATCATCTTCAGTGACGAGGCCCATTTCCATCTTGATGGCTTCGTCTATAGGCAGAATTGTCGCATTTGGGATGAGGAAAATCCTCGAGTGATTCACGAGAAGCAAATGCAGCCTCAACGTGTTACGGTGTCGTGTGGATTTTGGGCCGGAGGAATCATTGGCATGTCAAGCGCAAACAGTCAATGATGTTCGGTATCGTGAAATGATAACCAGTTTTTGAATTGAAGGAATGAATGTGGAGGGCATGTGGTTTCAACAAGACGGCGCCACATGTCATACAGCCAGAGAAACAATTCTATTGCTGCATCAGTCATTTAAATCTGTCGTTCTTGGTGGGACACCCTTTACGATAACATAAGCTTTAAGCAGAGAAAATATTATAAAAATAAATAATAATAATACTCGAACAATGCTCCAGTGTATTGAACCGAATCTGTATTCGTATTATAAACTGCATGAAGAAAATAAAACGTTTGTATCGTGATGATAGAAATACGCCAATAACATAACTATGCCTAATAATTTTAGCACTACAAATGGAGCGATTTCACACAATTTAATTTATCACCAATTTTATACAATATCCGGATTTAGCGTCAACATCTCCGGGTAAATCAGCCAGATGTACGAGTATATGACACAAATATCATAACAGAAATGATCATCATCAACATTCCCACCACAACCAAATGGTTGCGGCTGAGGTCGTCGATATTATCATCATCTTATTTTACTCACATAAACATTTAGATAACAATAAAACTGTCATTTGAGCAAATAAATGTGATGATTATTGGTCTTTATAAACTCTTTTAAATATTGACCTTTTTATTGTGCGGCACACAAATATCAAATACACATTTATTTAATATATTTTATATTTTATATGTAATTTTTCTCACACATTCTGTGTATGGTATTTGCTTGCAAAGATTTCCGCACAATTTGCTAACAAACCGAGGCAAACAAATTGCAAATAAATAATAAAAACAAAATTGTTCATATATACTCGTATATAGATATGTAAGGCATTAACCCATTGAGAGCGCATGTAACAAAAAATAACTAACGTATAGCGTGTATGGGAGTGACGGTATTTCCTTGGTTAGGATGATATACCGAGATTTCGTTAGTAGCCCGGCGAACACTGTGGCACAAGGGTTAAGGGAGGGGGGAAAAAGCATAGAACTATTTATGCGAAAAACATTTTTTAATATAAAATGATGTGAAGACACCCGGACCCCACAAAAACCAGAGCAATATATGTTAACGGTTTTTGAACTCATGCCAGAGAAGAAACTCCACAGCATAAAAAAGGATATCAGAAATATGATGATATGAAGAAAACTCAAACAAACTGTATGCTATGCTATATATAGAAGAATATATGTAGCACACATTTATTGGTATATGTGCATACATATACGAATACATACACTATTTGCTCATGTATACATGATACACATATACAAACTTCAGAGATGTAGGTTAAAGAACCCTATTTGTAGGCACAGTGTTTGAAACCTAATAGAAAAAAGTGAAAAAATGAAAAGTGAATACTCCTCCTAATTGAGCTTTATTTTCAGCCTGGCTGAAAGTTGTCAAATACTATGGAAGCCATAGTCGCGAAAGCAATGACAGAAATTCGATTCGTGCCTTAATCCAGGTATGACATACATAAAAATCGCGAATACTGATCATAGGCTGGCGGACTAAAATTCGATCCCAATGAAATTGGCTATGGATTTTATATAAAATGCAGTGTTTATAACCCTCAACGCAACAAAACCGAATATGAAAATACTTGTAGTTTTTTCAAATTTCTGGAATCCAAATCAAAAATATACACAATTTTGATTCTAATTCCGATAACGTTATCTAGCTTGTATTGAATTCTGTATCTGTTTTATATATCGAAAACGAAACTAAAAAAAAATTTTGATTTTGATTTATAGACCCAAAACGAAATTATAAACAATTTTGATTCCGAACTAGTTCACGAAATGTTTTGCTTCTATTCCATTTAAAACTTTTTAATTAAAAAAATAGAAAATATTTTTGAGTAGCTGTGAAAATTTCTGAGAGCCAGATATCGCAAATATAGAAAATAAATTATTAAAACCACTTTAGGTTCCGTAGTTTAGAGCAATGCAATGACTGGATCTTGTCAAGAAATGAAAGTGCAAGGTTATCCAAAATCGCCGGTCTTGAAAGGTTATCAGCTGGTAAATACCTGTCATCTGAAGTGTTGTTTATTTGCAGAAAGGTCTGCCATTTACGAATATGGATCGTCAAAAAGCAAAATTGTCGCATATGGAAATTTAAGTTGCATGTGTTTTGACCACTACCATATGTATTAAATGTGCGGGCAGCAACAAATCGTCATCGGTACGATTTCAAATGTGGAGGATTATTTATCAGTTAGAAATTATAGGGTATAAATTGAATTCTGCAAAATTAATTCTGTAAAGGAATGAGAACCTGAATACGGCCTACTTTCAATCTGTACATATCATCTGGTAAGATAACGTCTTACCGTCTATGTAGATCTATTTCTATAGACGTTCAAAATGGTAGACAAACGGATCGTGTATGAACGAAAGCTTTGTTGACAGGTCTTGCGTAAAACGTATGAAAGTTTTCAAAACACGATGTTCCATTTTTTAAAAAATTTGTTCATAAAAAACATTAATTTTGTCTTAATCCTGCCCCATAAATATAGAACTGCTTTTGTGTTTATTAAGCAGGATTATACAACAGATTTAATTTTTATTGAGCAGGATTGCCATAAAACTAAAATTTTTTTATGAACGCATTCGAACGAAAATTGGTTCGAATTACAAAGACGAACACAAATAATTGTTCGTTTGCTTTTCGAACGAGTTGAGTGATTTTTTTGATGCAAACAGGGTATTAGATTGTGTTAAGTTTTGAGAAGTTTTATAATGATATTTAATAGATGATTTACATAAAAGGCACACCGCAAGAGGAACAGAACAGAAAATAGGTGGCATGATTTTTATTTATTCAAAACGGGCTTGATAATTTAAACTCGCTCTTTTAGGCGCAACGTTTTCCGATGTATCAAATTGCACATACCGTCGACTATATGGCTGATTATATAAATAAAATAGAGATAATAACAACATAAATTTAATGGTTATATATGAACGGTTATGTTTATATGTATATGAATGCTGTATTATTCAGACTTTTAAATAATCTTTTTTATGTTGCATATAAACAAGTTTTCCTTAATTCATTTGAAAACTAACCTATTTTTGTTAGACAGCTTTAAAGACTTCTAAAAATAATTGAATTTTAACTATCTCACGCTCAGGCTACACATGTACGACTTCATTATTTATTAATACCCTGATTCAATTTTCGTACGAATGCATAGCTTTAAATCATACAAATATGTTGATTTTGTTTTGTAAAATTTCTATTTGCATTTATATCTAGAAGAGAAAATCATACACATCAAGGCCATGAGATCTAGAGAGCCAATAGAATGTGAAGAGTTTCTTATTGGAAAATTTTCGCTGCAATTCTCGCATAATAGACATGGCTATTTGATAAATTTAGCTGCAATCATAAAAGGTTGTAAGGGTTTCCCTTTAGGTGTATTTCTGGAAAGAAAAACTCCTTCAACAAATGTAAGTAAAACACTGCCGTTCACTTGAATAGCGTCCTCCTAATCATTTGAATAGCACTCCACACGTGGTAATCAGTTTAAAAGTGAAAGTTTTTTGCAGATCATCATAAATTAGATCGGATTACAGTAACTGTGTATAAGTAAATATAAAACAATCGATTTTAAGTAAAATGGGTCGAGCTAAATCCTTGAGTGTTGAGTAAAGACCAAGTTACGTCGACATATTTACCTGACATCGAAGTCTATGGAAATAATATGAAAGGTAAAAACAGCCGCTGACGAGAGGGCTATTCTGAGATATGCCTCAAACTCACACGACTCCGCTGCCAAAATCAAGGAAAAAGCTGGCGCAAGTGCAGGTGTATCAACGGTAAAAAGAGTTATTTTCAAAGTAGCACATTTTTAACGTTTGAGACTTAAAAAGAAACCACCGCTAAACGATCTACATAAGGCACGTCAACTTAATTTTGTCGTACAACTATGACGTGAAGTAGAGAGTGGAATATAGCTATACTTTCCGACGAAAAATAAATTAATTTAGAGACTCCTGATGGATATAATTACTACTTCCACGATCTTCAAAAAAAGAGGAACACCTACTTAATCGTTTACACAGCCGGGAAGGTGGAGTTATGGTACGGGGTGCGATCTCTTATTATGGCACAATAGAGCTACAGTTTCTCTCTGCAAAAATGAATGCGACTTCATACAAAGCCGTGCTGGAAAAAGCATTTCCTGAAGATAAAAATGTTTTCGGAGGCTGCGAATGGAAAATCCAGCATGACAACGCGCCAAACCACACATCAAGAGTCATCAAATCATGGATTGAAAGCCAAAATGTTGAGGTTATGAACTGGCCGCCTTGTTCTCCAGACGTAAACAGTATTGGAATGGCTACTACGCTATGTGTCCAAATCAGGCAAGCAATATTCAAGAAATCGTGAACTCATTAATGGAATTAAACAGGCCTGGTCGTGTATTTCGCTGTACCTAATCAAAAAACTGTATGATTCTTTACTGAAAGGAATACATGAATGTACTCTCAACCAGGGCGGAATCACCCACTACTAAATTTCACTTAAAATACTTATTTTTAAATTAGACGTCAGCAGACAATAATACCTTTAATTTAGAGTTAATATTTTCTTGTATAGTCTAATTTTTGTAAGGGGGGGCTATTTAAATAAACCAAAAACTGAAATTGTATTTCTGACTTTTTTTTTTTTGTTTAATGTTTTAGTACTTAATTTATTAAAATGAAAGAAATCTTATGTTATAGGATTACACCAAATACGTAAAATATGAATTATAAAAGCACAACCAGTTCGTCATAATTATTATTTTGGAAAAAAATCGAGCATTGAAAAATATTTAAAGGGTGTGCTATTCAAGTGAGCGCCACTTTATCTTGGTAGACACATTCATCCATCACTCTGTGTGTATAATGGCATGTCCATCTTTAGGTGACACATGAGTGCAGCAAGACGTCGTCTCCGCCGATGCATACAGTGAATGACGCAATCCATTTTCGCATATAGAATATCAACGAGCAATTGATTTCATAAAATTGGTCTTTCAACAGGTGACCTACATCTTGTGATGTAACGTTGCTGACTCTTCTTGATGGAAATACTTCAAAACCTTTGCCAATATACTTCAATATAGCTAAATCTAATCTGATCTGTTGTTAAAGAAGTGAGACTCCAAACACCTTAAAAGGTACTCTACCATTTGACTCTTCTACTGTGTTTTATTCAGACTAGTTGGCGGCATTCATTTATTCTGAATTGTATTTATATAGTGTGTAGTAGAATGTTACATATTGATAAAAATCGAAACTTATATAATCATTTCCAATTCTTTTCCTTCAAATGTAGTACACCGACAATTGAATACGTAGTTGAGTAAGCTAATAACCGAAATTCTTCTTGATTGATAAACATCTAACATGTTTTTGGAAATCAATTGCTAAGAGATGCGTTACAATTGGCTATAGCATTGCCATGTGTGTGGGATCCTTTTCCTCATTGGTAAAGATATTTATAAGATGATAGATATTTTTGCAAAGTTAAAAGCTGAAACATGATATCTGTACCAAAGCCATTTCAATTAACGTAAAAAGTAATGTGACATAAATTTGTTATTATTTGCAAGCGAGAAAGAAAATGGAAACATCACTTAATCCTCATATAAAAAATATATATTTTAGAGAAAAGCAAATCTATTTGATATTTTGTTTTCAATTTAGTATTTCGTTTGTGCAGATATTTCTCGATTAACGTTTGCAGAACTCCAAATAGGATAACATCAAAGAGTTTGAAGGGTCTAATAAACATGCGTAACATAAAGTAAAATATTCAACCGCGAGACTATGTGTTTCTCACGGATAGTCAATTATAAGGATAAGTCAATTATCGCTAATCGTAGTAGTAGATGGTATAATACAAATTCCCTTGCATCTCATAAACGAGACATGGGAGAGATTCTCACATTCAACAAGTTTACAACTATTCCACTTTTGGAGCCCCTCAAGAGGACCTACAATTTAGGGATGATTCCGAACGTCACAGTTTGAGAAGCATTTACCAAGCCTGTCGATTACTCGACTATTCGAAGAATTTGTCAGACTCATGGAGATAATCGCCACTCAAACTGGCTGCTGGTTGGTGGCTGCATGGGGATTGAACCCGCGATCATGCGAACGATAGTCGTTTGTATTAACTATCGCGTCACGGTCGATCCCAATAGATAATAGTTCAAATGTAGTACACCGACAATTGAATACGTAGTTGAGTAAGCTAATAACTGAAATTCTTTTTCCAAAATCAAACATTGCTAAATATTGAGGTCTTAATATTGTGCACCGTCTACCTTGGAAAACCCCTTATTAAACACATCGAAAATTATATGCACTTTCAATCCTGTGGATTAAGTTGATTTGATTTAAAAATGAAAACATCTACTGACGTCTTTTTTACTTCGATATCAAAACTTAATTTGGGCAACACAATATTACTATGGGCAACAGTTGTAAAGCCTGTGTGGACGTATGGAAATAATTGGCCATTTTAACATAGAATTTGTTATTAAAATACCAGTCCAAAATCCTCAGATTATGTGCCAGTGCCCCATGGTTCGTTAGCAATTCAAATGTTGTACAATGACTATACATGAATAAATTGCAGAGCCGGTTGCTAAAGTGGTATAAAGGACAATGAATGCAAGTCGCTAAATGTCGCAATGCCATTCCAAAAGCGAACATTGGTGAAATATTGAGGACTTAGTATTAAAGAGGCGCCTAGCTTAGAAAAACTGCAGCAAGTACAGCAACAATGTTTTTTTTTTATACCTTCAATCCTCCGGGTGAAGGTATAAACAAAAATATAAACAACAAAATATTGTTTCATACAACAGTTCTAAAGCCTGTGTAGGCGTACGGAAATAATTCGCAATTCTAACATAGAAACTTTACCAAATTCAAGAGAAGAACCCCTAGATTATGCGTTCATGGTCCTTGATTCGTTAGCAATTCAAATGTACGTAAAGAGCTCAACATATCTTCCATAACAGGGGAATTGAGAACTTAGCTCTAATTGCCTTAAGAGACTTAGCGATGAATTAAGAGGACTAAAATCACTAAATTTTCTTGATTTCCTCTATAATTATGTCTATATTGAAATCCATAACTCACTTGTATCATTGTGCTTGTACATACGTATATATAAATGTATCAATATCACCATGTAATATGTTTAGGTTTTTGTTAAGTTTAAAGGAGTCAGCCAACAAGTTGTTATTTATAAAGTGTTCTCATTAATTCTGTTGTTAAGAGATTGCAAATAAAGAAAACATTACAGTAAAAGATTAAACAACTTACAAAAAAAAGTTTATTATATAAAAATGATTGTAAATTCTATTTTATAACAAAATCCTCTACGAAATCTTTCATGTCCAGTCCCCTTTCGCAACACTGTGTTGTTGCTCCCACATATTCAAGGATTTCTTTGGCAACCCACACAGAAACAAGTATATTTATAAAGAACATAAAGTATTTTTCTGTATATATATATATATATATATATGTGTGTGCAAACATACTATTGTATAACATAAATTATTGGCATATGTTATATTTTGCAGCCATTGCCCCCCGTGTTGTTTCTGAGGCTATTTAGAATTTAAGCCTTTCTGTTTGGCAAAATCTACTAAAGATTCCTTATTGTGCCGCTTCGTCCAGCCATCCATCCGTCCGTCAGTCCTCTCGCCCTGTAATCCGTCGTCAGTCTTTTTGGTGAATGAAGAGATATTGAAACTTTTCTTTTGTTTTCTGTTTCCCACTCTTAAAGATGAAACGTTTCAGAGTCTTTGTCTCATCAATGACGGGTGTCTTAGCAACCCTTTCGTTTTAAGCCTTTTCCTGCATGAAGTATTGTTGGTAGACGATCATTTTTGGTTAGTCCGTTCGCTCCTTTGTCGTTCTACGCTGTCTACCTAGCATAATGCCATTGAATATTTTTGTCTTTATTTGGAGCATAAATTGGATGTTTTTTGCTTCAGCTCAGAGTTGAATGGTTGAAACAAGTGAAACGCATAATAACCATTTTGTTAACGAATACTAACTACAGTATTCATTCACCTCTGTTTTGTTGTCGCCGTTGTTGTTTTAGTGAAAATGCGAATGAGTCGATACCGGAAGAGCAGGGGAAGTTTAAACTTTATTAACATTTTGAGAGTTTGACAAGAGCTATAAAGGTTTACATAGTTAATTTTCTTGTGGGAGAATTTGAAAGACGTTTTGGGTAGTTTTCAGCTTGACTGACATGGGGGTAAAGGGTTATTTTGGGTCATTAGTAGGAAATCGATATTTTCCATATTACAATATTTGGGTATTTGTAAAAATTAGTAAATAATGAGATGTCATCGGAATGAATCATAACATAAGGAAGGGAGTTATGGGAATGTGAAAACTTTTACGGAAATGACAGTGTAAAATATAGAAATCCAGAAATCAAGTGATCTGTAAAAATACTGCTGAGGAAGCTCAACTAAAATGAAATTCATTAAATTTTCAGGCTATGAGTTGTTCGACATTGTGATTGGCCAAAAAAAAAAAAACGTTTTCATTTTCCCTGTCATATATATGTAAGTAGAATATATTTCTGTGATAAAAGAACTAACATTTTATTTAATTCTCAGCCTTAACGTTCTTGATGGAAAACATTCATGAAAATGGTTTATTTTTCTCTGAATACATGTAAATTGCATTCATCATTCACGTACTCATAGAGACAAATCGTTCCTAAGAGCTGACGCATTCTGATTACCAGAACATCACGAAAGGTCTTTGACCGCTCTGACGGCAGGCAATAAGCAGCCACAGCTTTACTGTTCTAAAGTCATGATATTGCTACTCTAATCTCCTTTAGGTTAGTTGCTGGACAAGCTAAGCCTTAGTCGAGATTTCTTTACTTGTGCCGCCATTTGGAATTATGGAAAATTGCTCTCTATAATTGCACCACTACTTTTGGCAGAATTTTTTGGCTCCGTCTCCACATCTGTAGCCTTCCATATCCTCTTCATCCCGTTTTTTCACAATGGATATTTCCGCTTCAAAGGTGGATCTACCTCTCTGCACCTTACAACTAGCAAAAGCGTTATTATATATTCAGCATCCTTTTCCTAAGGCACAACGTGATATTCACCATCGCTTGATTGGTAAAAATATTGATAAGATGTTAGATGTTTTTGGAAATCAATTGCTAAGAGATGCGTTACAATTGGCTACAGCATTGCCATGTATGTATCATCCTTTTCCTCATTGGTAAAGATATTGATAAGATGATAGATATTTTTGCAAAGTTAAAAGCTGAAAAATGATATGATGATAACGTAAAAAGTAATGTGACTTAAATTTGTGATTATTTGCAAACGAGAAAGAAAATGAAAACATTACTTAATCCTCATATAAAAAATATATATTACAGAAAAGCAAATTTATTTGGGATTTTGTTTTCAAATTTTGTATTTCATTCATGCAGATATTTCTCGATTAGGGTTTGCAGAACTCCAAATAGGATGACATCAAAGAGTCTGAAGGATCTAATCAACAAAATGCGTAGCATAAAGAAAATATCCAATCGCGAGAGTAGGTGTTTCTCACGGATAGTCAATTATAAGGATAAGTCAATTATCGCTAAAGTATCATAGTAGTAGATGGTATAATACGAATTCCCTTGCATCTCATAAACGAGACATGGGAGAGATTCTCACATTCAACGAGTTTACAACTATTCTATTTTTGGATCCCCTCAAGAGGACCTACAGTTATCGATGATTTCGAACGTAACAGTTTGAGAAGCATTTACCAAGCCTGTCGATTACTCGACTATTCGAAGAATTTGTCAGACTCATCGAGATAATCGCCACTCAAACAATTTTAGGTGGCTGTATGGGGATTGAACCCGCGATCATGCGAACGATAGTCGTTTGTACAAACCAATACTACCAATATATACCAATATGTACTACCAATATATAATAGTATATAGATAAGCAAAATTGTTGAATTAGATCATCATCATGTTTGCTCAGACGGAAGGCAAATGATACGACTTATATGATTTGTCGCCTAGTGTGCCATAGTCTTTACGCTTGTGATTGATCCCAAGGACTTTGCTTTGTTTGAGGGCAGTTATCCAAGTGAAGTTCATTATCTTGACTGTTTCTTCATGCCGGTTGCGTAATAATGCCGCGGCATAGTAATTCAGCTGGATTACATTGAAATATCTTAAAATAAAGTTTGAGAATATTCTCGCTAATGCGTATGAATTACACGGTAAGCAAAAGTGGTTAAAAAAATGTCTTTCTCATATCCAATAGTTCGCGCAAGATGTACGACCACTGTAAACGTAAGAGAAATGGGAAATGAGCTTCATCGCTAAAGGAAATTTTGTTCGATTGAAAGTCTACATTCGAATCACTACTTTGTGGTAAGTTTTAACTAGTTTTACGCATTCTTCGGTTGTTAAACGAACCATATTCGTAAACGGCAAACCTTCCATTAAGTAAATAACACTTCAGATGTCAGGTAACAGTTGAAAGCCTTGCCAGACTAACAGCTTTGAAACCACCAAATGGGTAACCCAAATAAAATCGCTGGCTTTTGTGTGCACTAACACCACAAATAGATATACGACCACGACCAAACTCATTCACCCAACACAAAACATTCTCAAACGCTGAAGTTAATCGTCTTTGATTCCTTTCGACATTAAATAGTTCATATATTGGTACTTAATTACATGTATTAGTTAGATGCGAAACTAAGTTATCGCTGTTTTTTTATAAACATGCAACTTTACTATGAAAACATGTTTACAAATGATTCGCTGAAAGCAGTGTCCATCGCTATCTACTACTTTTTCCCATCTTTCTGGCAAAGCTCGAATTCCGTCACGGTAAAACTGTTTATATTTTGAGGCTATCTACGAATCTAGCCATTCCTTGATGTCATCATATGAGTGTTACAGCTGGTCAGCCAGACCGTGTGCCATCCAATGGAAAAAGTGATAACCAGACGGCGCAATATCTGAACCATATGACGGATGGGATAAGACTTTCCATTTCAGCGTGTTCAGGTAGGTTTTAACGGGCTTGGCCACGTGAGGCCGAGCATAGTCATGCTGAAGAATCACTTTTTCGTGTCTCTCCGCGCTTTATTCGTGCCTCTCAATCGCATTAATTGAAGTTGATACCGATTCCCAATGATGTTTTTGCTTGGTTTCAACAGCTCGTAATAAATAACACAGATCGGGTCCCAAGAGTATAACCTTCGCAGCGTGAATATTCGGCAGAGACGACGACGTAGAAGCATGACCGGGCAGACCACATGACTTTCTTTTCTTTAGATTGCTGTAATGAATCCATTTTTCATCACCCGTTACAATACGATAAAGAAACCCCTTCCTTTTTTGCCGCTGAAGCAGTTGTTCACAGGCGAAAATATGCCGCTCAACGTCCCTTGGCTTCATAAGGAACCCAGTTTCCTTGCTTTTGAATCATTCTCAACGCATGCAATCGCTTGGAAATGACTTGGCGGCGGATAATTCCTAATACTGAAGCTAGGTCTACTTGCGTTTGACACGAATCCCTATCAAACAGTGCCGTCAATTTAGTGTCTTCGAATGTTTTTCCTCTTCCTTCACGCGAACGGTCGTCAACATCAAAATCACTGTCTTTAAAGCGATGGAACTAATCTCGACACGTTGTTTCACTTAAAGCAACATCTTCGTAAATGTTTTGAAGCTCTCGCCGCCGGTTTATTCGATTGAAAGAAGAAAACCGATACTCCCCGCATATGGCGATTATTTGGCACAAAATCATAAATATTCACACAACCAAAAGAATATGACGTCAAAGAAAATCACTATTGTGTCGAGGCGGTATGTTTACCATGTGCCTAAGCTTGGCTTATGACGTTTAGGTTAGGGCAGAATTGGCTATCACTTACAGCTGGCGCCGTCTATTGACAAACAAAGGTAACTTAGTTGCGCACCTAATATTAATCAAGAAAAACTGTGCAAGTACGAAATGATCTCTGCTCAAAATGTAACAGTAAGCTTGTGAAAAATATCAATTGTCAATAATTGAACAACAGAAAAGGATTGAGCCTTTACAAGGAATTTGACCTTTTATTCAGCGCATATAGAACAATTTGGTGTGCGGAATAATTACATTAAACACGCAACAAACATTAAATAATATTTTATGGAGCACTACTAAAAAAGGGCGGCCATAAAATGATAGCTAAAACAAGTGACCATCTTACATACGAGTATGATCTTAGGTTTGAACCGCAATGTTACCACCTATAAATATTTGAGCTATGTGCCAAGGAGGATATATAAAAATCGAAAAAATGTATGTCTGTTTGTTTGACGTAGGATCATAAATTATGCAGTTGATCGTATTGAAACTTTATAAAGTTCTTGACTTGACCTCTTAAACACCAAGTATAGGATTAAGTATAAGTATAAGTTATATAAATAAAGTCGTTTGATACGGCAGCCGAAGATGGTAAATGTGGTTTTCTTATTAGAATTAGAATACATGAAGCATTTGACTTCGTCTATTTTCCACAATTGTATTAATATTATTAACATACATATGATAATTTGTAGTAGAATACCGAACAGCATATTCTAAAATAACTGTAATATAAGGATATAGTTTCACTTTCCACTGAAAAAGTGTTACCCACTTAAGGTAACTACAATGCTAATATTTCATATAATTTTCTCTTAATTCTATTAATTCATTTAAAACGAATATCCAATTGTACTACTTCTGTTTGACACAATCATCTTTAACATTTTAATACAATTGTACTCACTACCAGGATAAAAGGCACGTTCCACAAAAATAATCCTGGGAAAGTTCGAAACCACTTTTTTACTTGTCTTTCTTTTTAATCACAATTATTTGGTCGACAACTCCTACTACACTTTTCCCAATAACTTCTCGCTTCCACTTTGATAATTTGATTTCTTTTTGACCCAGATCATCCTTATCAGAAGATAATACAACAATATCTAACCATAAACCATTATCCTACAATCAGTCATCCAATGATAATGGCATTTTGTCTCTCCTCAGTTCAATAGAAATGACCTTAACAGAAAAAGAAAATAAGCAAATGACAAACCGCAAATCTAAATGGAAATGCGAAAGAAATGAAAAAAAGCACAAAGACGACCACCGACAACAACAGCAACAAAAAGCTACGAGAAAAAACTGGAAGCGTATAAAATCTTATCAGTTTCCAAAACTTAAACAAAACCTCAAAACACGAACAAATGGAAATGGAAAAAGCAAAACTTACAAACCGAGAAAAATGAAAACGCCCGCAGAAAAGTAAAGGCAAACGAGATTGCTGCTGCTGCCCGGACACGTATTGAATGGTTGTGACATTTTAACTTTTCCCCAAAAAAAAAAAGAAAAAAAGAAAAAAAGTCACACACACTCACTCACACACAGCCAGCAAAATAAAAACTTAAAACGAAACTTCTCTAACAAATGCCGCAAAAAATGAAACAAGAAAGACCAAAGGAACTGGCAATGTTACTTTCAGCCATAACCATTCATGACCATAAATGCGCCCTAAGGATGATGATCATCGTTGTCGTTTGAACACAAGACCAATGGACAGCGTCACCAACAAACCAAACGAACCCACAGAATCGGAATTTGAGCTCTCTTAAAAAACCTAAAAATGAAAAAAAACCAAAAAAAAAAAAACAAAAAAGAAACTAACAAACAAAAACCTTAACTCAAAAATTGCACTAAAGATTTAACCAAAGTGGATAGATTTAAGCGTACAAAGAGTGAGGGAATCCACAAGGAACGGTCAAAAACATCTTAAAAGTTGTTTGTTTACTTTTCAAATGGCCAAAAACAAAACTGTATTATATGTGTTTTGGCCATTGGCTCTTTAGGTATGCATAGCACATCGGACGTTCTTCTAAAAACAAATTCTTTAAGTTCGGTCTCTTCTGTCTTTAGATTATTCCTTTTCGTTTCGTATTTTGGCTGAAATAGCAGACGAAAAAAAAACTTGTTTCCCTGTGCATCACGGACCGATTCCATCCATACGAGGAACTGATACCGGGGTTGGCTTCTTTCTTGCTGTAGTTTACTTTAGTTTGTGCTTAGCCAGATTTATGTTTTCCTGCTTGACTGCATTGGCAGGGGCCGAAGGGACAGTACAGGACGATGCACAAATTGAAGCAACTGAAATGCAATAGCACGCAAAAATGCTTCATGCTGCATGCAGCATGTGCATGGAATCCCTACTATATGCAGCAGTATAGAGTTATTACCAGATTTAACGTTCTTTGACTTTGTCATATAGATTTTACACTTACGGTATGGGTGAGTGTGCGTGTGTATAGCTGAGCGAGCGTTTGTTGCAGTAATTGTATTTGTGTTGCTGATTCCCTTTTGAGAAATTCGCCAACTTCTGTTGTAAAATGATATGCATTTAACTACCATCACTACTCGTTTCACATTTTCTTGATGTTCTCAGATTCTTGTGTTTGCTTTGATTTTTCCTGTTGTTTGTTTGCGTTCTGTTTTGTTTTGCATCAATATTCTGTTGTGCTGTGGTTGCAGAAAGTGGGGTCACAATTCTGGGAATTACTGCACTAACACTTAACACAACGCAGGCGACGTCGAATGATGATTTTTGCAATTTAGAAATATTCGTTTCTAGAATATACTATTACTAAACTTGAGCCTTTAAAGCTACAGTCAAATAGATGATAGAATCCATACATATTAAATAAGTAGCATAATCCTTTCTTAAATTACCCAGCAAAGCTTTTTGGAGTCGCTGATGAAAAGCAATTTTAGAATTAAATATGTGATAATGCCTCCGCATTCTGTTGGGGCTTCCTTATACTGAAAGCAATACCGTCATTATACATTTTGCCACCAAAAAATGTCCAGTTATTGATCAATAAAAGAAAAAAGATTTATTATTCAATCATATTTATTATATCGTCTTTAAAGTACACCCATTCCAAAGTAATACATTTATGCCTACAAAGAATCCAATCATGAAAACATTTTTCATATGCATCTTTGGGAAAAGACTTTAGTTCTCGTCGTGAATTCTGTTTATGTCCTCTATCGACTTAGAACAGAGAAGTATTAGTTTGGGTTTCGAAAAGAGAAAAAAAGTCAGCCGAGGCCACACCAGGTGAATACAAATCGCCCAATTTCATGATATTTTTTTAGATTGCCCCAGAAAACCCTTCAGAGATGGTGCCTTTGGAGATGGTGCGTTATTACGATTCAAAATCCATTTTCTTCCTATAAATCCTACCTTTTTTTCGACGAATTTGCTCTCTAAAAACGTCGCCTAACGCTTAGTTAATATCCTTCGTTTGCCGCCTGACTATATAGTAAGAGTTTCGAATGCACAACACTGCGATAATTAAAGGAAATAGTCAACATTACTTTCACTTGTGATCGACTTTGATATGTTTCTTCGGTTTGGGCTCAGCTGAAAGTAGCCATTTCTAAGCGTGTTGAATGATTTGCAAATCGTACGACCATGTCTCACCACCAGTTATAATGCGTTTAATGGATATGAAGTCGGAATTGATTCGTTATAACATGCCTTCAATTACCTTTACGCGACTTTTTTTTTCAAGAAAATTCAGATCTTTCAGAACTAGTTGAGCAATAATTGCCCTTCATATCCTAAAATAGTACAAAATGATTCATGAGACGGAGAAACTTCAGCGATCATCTCTCAAACCTAAATGATGATTTTCAGTCATCATTTCCTTTACTTATCGATGTTAATTTTAGCTGAAGACGTTAATGGCTGACCATAGCGAGGCAAATCATTCATCACATTTTGACTGCTTTTGAACGCTCTATGCCGCTTATACGCACCTGTTGTTGATAAAGTCGAATTATGGGAAAACCTCCTGTAATATTTTCAGCTATTCGTATGTATGTGAGGAGAAGCCATTTATAGACGGGTTCAGCGTAATTTTTCTTTTTTTTTTTTTTTTGAATATAGTGTACCAGAACTAGTTCTACAGAAAAACTATATGTTACAGTTCTGCGTAAAAGAACTTGTTGGCTTTATGGCAATCTCAAATAAAAATCATAGTTGATAGAACCAAAAGCAGCAGAAATTCTCAAACTGGAACTACTTATAGCTCCTCATCCGACCGATCAGTTGCAACACTTGCGTATTGTAACACTTGCGGATTGCGGAGAAGGACCCGTTTATGTCTTCAAGAGCGATTTCAGGAGAAATTGAAAATGTAACTTCATCGCGAACGGTTCGTCGTGACTACAAGAAGCACATTTACCAGGACGGGTAGCCAGAAGAGTTTCTTTGCTTAGTCAAAAAAATGTAAAGGCTAGATTGGCGTTTACAGGAAGTTATTCCAATTGGTCCGAAGGAGATGGTGAAAAAAATGGCGAAACATTTTGTGGAGCGATGAAACGAAAATTAATGCATTTGGAAACAACTGTGCTCAGAATGTTCGACGCCCTAAGGGCAAAAAATTCCATGTTCGCTTTACAAAGAAGACGAACAAGCACGGCGGCGGCAATATTATGGTCTGGGGTTGACCAAATTCCACTACAAAGACATCTTGGAAAATACGAAAAAGGATGCCTCTTAGATGGGCAGTCCAGCAGCATACTTTTAAGTTGGTAAAAGGTTGGTTCGAAGACAATAAAGTTGCCTTTCTTGACTGGCTAAGTCAATTTCCGGACTTAAATCCAATCGAAAATCTTTGGGGAGAGTTGAAACAAAGAATTGGAAAGGAGGTTCTTAAAAATAAGGATCGGCTATGGAACTTTGTTCAAAAAACTTGCTATGAAATATCAGCAGAAACCTGCAGGAAGGTTATTGCCAACATACCGAAAAAAGTCAACAATATAATTGAAATTAAAAGTGGATATACCGACTTTTAACGAAAGTTTATTTTAACTAAATGTACTTATTATTTTGTCCAATGTTTTTTGATTCATTTCTTACTTTTTGAAAAATACTGAATTTAATTTTTGTTTTTTGCCATTGTTTTAGTATTTATTTTATTTCTAATGTTACACAACATAAGGAATTAATATTTGTTTTTCTTTTAATTTAAATAAATTTTCGTCAACGAGGCTTTAAAAAAAATATATATTATTTTGACCGTATGTTTCTGCTGGGTAATAGCAATTTCAAAGAAAGCCGTTTAAGAGGATCAGGACACCGGGATTTCGAAGTAGTATAAAAACAAATTCGATGCAACCAAATATTGCAGCGTTATTGGATATATTCTTCAAAGTAATTCAATTTTAATTTCAAAATTTAAATATCGAATTCTTATTCCCAAACCTCCGATTGATTTGCGTATATATCAAAGTCCATGACTAAAATGGTTTAATTTTATAATACCGACGACTTTAATTTAATTGTGGACACCTGAAATTCAACAGTTCTTTCCTTAAGTCCTTCTCCTTTATGAAAATCCTGAATAATCTCGCACATTTCGAATATTCCAAATGTCTGTAAACTAAGAAAGCAAATTCCAGAGTAGAGTCTCACTTTTTGGAATCGCTGTACACCATGCAATTTAGAGATTCGTGTTGTATTACTTGGTTGTTTTGCGATCTTTGGGGATGTTAAAAACATGTTGTTTGGTGTCTTATTTTTGGTTGTATCTCAACCAATTTTTTTCTTAACTTGTGCAGTTGTTTTATCTGTTTGTTGTAGTTGTGTTTGTTGTATAATAGTTGTATATGGTCAATGTGGTAATTTAAGAGTCTTTTACGTGACTTTCGTATAGCGACGTTTTTTTCTTTCTGCCGCCGTTCATACAAAACAACTCCTTTTATTCCTTGCTTTCCTTACAGCGCTGGGCCATCGCTGGTTTCGTTTTTGTGTATCGCATAAAACCTTTTAAGTGCTTGTTTAGTTAAGAGTTGATTATTTATGTCTTCAGCGGTAATTAATGTTGAAATTGTACTGAAGACTATCAAAGTGATGTAGAAGAAGAAGAAGAAAAAAAACAAATACACAGGGCCAAAAGGATTTGAAGATGTTTCTTTTATAATAATGCTACGCAAACTGTTCTTTGGGGACTGACAAACTAATTGAGAAGAAATAGCAATTGGAAGGCATAAAATTATTTTTTGTTAGTTTGGACTAATGGCTCATGAGCAGAAAAAGATAGACATATAAGAACAAATATCTGAGGAGTTTTGAGTTTAATGGTGATGATGGTAACTTGCTTGGTAACAGGACACAGCTTCCCATAATTGCGTTTGTAAACGCTGTAGCGATATAATGTCTTAGGAGAGAAAATAGCAGACATATTTGAAAGTTTTGTTAATTTTTAATTCGTTTTTTCGTTATAAAGCAAAATGCAGCCAAATCTGGAATATGTAAGAATGCTGCAGAAGGGGAACATTGAGAAAAGAGCATAACAATTATTTCTAGAAATTTCTGAATTGAATTTCGAGAGGAATTAGTGGATAAAAATGTGGGATTATCATAGAACGGAAATCAATCTTACAAATCAAATATATTTTAATTGGGCCAAAATATTAAGCAGAAGACGAAAAGCTGACATCTCACTTTCTACGTATTACCATCTAAAAACTGAGCATTTGGATTGATGAGTTTAAGTATTTATAATCGGCCATAGCTATCTGACTATGACTATGTTTCGACCTTGAGATATCATCCAAACATTTGAACATATTCATTCATTGGTGATGTCCTGATGACTTAATCCTCTAATCCTTTCCGAGAACAAATTGTGAATTACAGTCTGACTGCCTTCACAAATTTAAATGTTGTTGTGTCAAAAATATCTCCATTGACCTTCATCAAGAAACTAGTTAAGAAAAGCAGTTGAATTTGATACCATATGAAATAGCATTGCCAGGCTTGAGAGATGGTCCTTGGGCAAACTACGGGGACGGGACAAAAAATTCTTATAAAATTTTGTTGATAACTAACTGTTTGATAAAAAAGAACTGTTTCATACCATCGAATTCTGAATGGAATTACTTATGTGGTGTTATTACTGGCAACAATGTTTGCTGGAAATGAGAAAATAAACTAAAAATAAGGATTTTACTGTAGAAATAAGGAGAAATAATGAGTTCACTGTTGTTTATCGTTTGAAGAAGTTATACTGGAATTCGTAAACTAACTCCAGAACTGACTCACTTATGACTGAATTCAGCCAAAAGTTATTGATTGTAAAAAACATTAGTGTGCATGTTCGTATTTCCTCACTGTGAACCACATTTCTTACATTATTTTTGATTTCAGAGAGTGTTTTAATGAAACTCAGCTGTTTTTCTGCTTCCATTCATTATTGTAAAAGAAATACTGATTAATTTCTGCATACTCGCGGCAAAGAATCAACCAAAAGTAACGGATTTCACGACTAAAATAGTCCTGAAGAAGGAATACGCGCATCATACGAGTAATTCCTATTATCGAAGCACATGTTCAATGGCTATTATTTGTATGTAACAATATTGGATATATTAAATAAGATTTTAAAGAGATTTGGCAAAAACAAGAACTATTCTTTCCGATGATAAAAATCAAAAAATTTTACTTCGAGTGACCATTTTTATAGTTCCAGTCGCATTGTGATTCATGGGCTATTGTATTTCTGATGATGTTTCTAAAATCCAGAAAAGTTTGAATAAAACTGTATAAAAGATATACCGATCGTCTCACAACCACTTTATTAATCCCCGCCCGGTTGTCTGCCTTTGTACACTGGTGATAAAAGGAAAAATCGCAGTTATAACACAGGAACTTTCACGAAAGTTTAGTTTCATTTCGAATTTCATATTCTAAATTTATTTAAAGTACAATGGAAATTTGTTTCTGACTCATATTCGAAACAACATTCCTTCATACATTGATTTGCTAACTGAAACGAAATTGAAAGCCTAAATTGATTCTGTTCCTCTATAGAAATATAAGGAATCAAATACTTTATATCACATATTATATTTTTATATATTTATATTTAAATCAATTGCTGTGCGTTAGTCTCGCTAAAGCTCGAGAACGGTTGGACCGATTTGGCTCATTTTGGTCTTAAATTATTGGTAGAGTATTCCGGAAGGTTTAAAAGGTTTTATTTGAAGTGATAAATGGCGTTGGAGATGAGATTTTTGCAATTAATTTTTTTTACCACATTAACATTTTGAAGGCAAAACAACGTTTGCCGGGCCAGCTAGTATCATATATTTAATATGGGTCAAGAAAGTATCTTATTGAAAATGTATTCATGAATTTCATATAATTCATATAATACTCCAATATATAATTTGTTTCGATTATGGCTTCTAAAAGTCACAATTATAAATGGGATTAGATTATACTTGGTAGTCATTAATTCAAAATGGGTTATATATCGGTCCATATTTGATTATAGACAACTTACAAATAAATCGGGGAAACTTTATTTTACCCCTTCCGAAACCAAATTCTTCGTTGGAATTTGATTGTAAACGCTAAATATGATATGATTCCTATCGAAAGTTGTTGGAGTCCCCTTAGAAATGAACAGACCCAGCTTAGTTTCATCGTTGTAAAGTCAGCAGTTTTTTCTTTTTATTGAAATCTGACTATTTTAGGTACCTTTTTTGTTTGGTTTAGGTATTCCCTTTGCTAAAAATCGACAATACCAGTCCATGCTTTGATATGCCTCCCACAGACTATAGCAGTTTGGCATTACTGCTTTTAAAAGCCGCAGTTTTCATTAAAATTTTATTCATATTTAGTACACATGATTTGATTGAGTCAAGGACATATATAAACTAGATTTTAACGCATTCACAGACCAACTGTTTTTCCGGAATTCTCCATATTCTGCATGTATGCCTCAATAGGAGACATAATCTGTCATTATTTTGTACAATGTTTCTGAAAGAACTACTCGCATTCGATAGTGTGATATATTTTTAAGATCGAAATTGACCAACGATAATATTCTGAGTGTCTAACTGAGCACTTCACTTGCTCATCTTTGTGCCTGTCCACTTGCCTATTCCTAATTTTAGGAAAACGATTATGAGAGGGAAGATTAACAACCAAAGAATGTTTGAGTCCTTTTTTAAAGTGTTAGACAATTGGTATTATCTGAACGCCATGAAAACTTGTAGTGTCGTTGACTTATATGTATAGAACATTTAGGTTGAGAATTATAAGCGAAACAATAAAGAATGTACTCTATTATAATTTTCATCAAACGGTTCATTTGAACTCGTACTAAGTAAACGACAAGTCTTTTAAAGGTTTCTCAAGTTGATGTAAAGAGCTGTCCTTATTAAGTAGTAGGTTTGGTTCCTCCTTGTAAGTTCAAAAATTTTAATGCAAGTACGCTTCCTGAGAGCGAGAAGCTCTACATATTCATGGCATCAATGGGAATGTGATTTCTTTACAGTTTCGTCTAGGAATGTCTCTTCAGTAAAAAAACGTTTAGTGATTAATTATTCGCCATTGTAGTTATGAATATCTACGTTTATCATAGACATATTTTCCATTTTTTACTGCTCGTATGATTTGTAGTGAATAAATATTCTCGTCGTAATCATCATTATTTTATGTTGAGATTTGCCAACAAAAAATAAAACAATTTTTTTAATCACTTTCCTATAAATGAATCTGAAAATTATACTATATGTCTGATTATAGAAAAACAATTTCTAATCACTTCTCCTTCCACCTCCAACGCACAATGTTGTTTCTAACCAATACAATAAATACACACAGCCATATCAATTTTATTTAAAATAATGACAATGGAAATTTAGTATTTGCAACACGAAAAATTCCAAATGTCACCCTTCAATAAAGAAGGATGGATGGATGTTTGAATGGTGAATGAATGAATCTAGGAATGGCTGTGGATGGTGGATGGGCCGCCGTATGATATGCCAGCATGGTAGCATAGAAGCATCAACAACACCCATTTAAACTTGGCCCATATTGTGCCGAGTCATATCGCAACAATTTAGCATTAGCACACAACAAAAACAACAACAACAGCAACAACGACAACAATGTTAGTGATGTTATTAGAAATGAAACGTTTGTTGGCATCGCAAAAGCCAAAACAAATACTTAAAGACATTACGGAAGACAACAAGGAGCAGCAACGCAACGCAGCAGACACTGATGATGGCAACAGTAGAATCATCACAGAATCACAAGAATGTTGCCAATTCTCGACGAACTCTCTCCTCATCTAAGTTACGGCAAAAGTATTGAACACCAAGGCAAAGGAACAACCAAACCAATCCGGCACGAATAAAGCATTTTTCTTGCAAGTTTTTTTTTTCTCTTCTTTTTTGAAAGCGTCACGATATTGATGAAAATTGTACGTGATAGTCAATACCAATATTTGAGCCAGCCATGTAGCCAGTCAACCAGCCAGCCAGCCTATACAAGTTGTGCCCCACCAAAGGAAGCACCAAAAGGCAACAAAAGTTTTTCGTTGACGCTACAAGCCTAGAATAAGTAACGAAATACAAAGACACACAAAGTGGTTCCGCAAGTCATCTTGACTTGACTTGACTTGACACTGCCGACTGGCAACAGCAGGGAGCACCCGAGCAGGAGGGGTTGGTTGTACAGATAGCAGCTGGCTGGGAAAGAGTAGGGTAGGAGGAGTATGGACTTATACCACCCATATGTGGCATGATGCGGAAATAGGCTTAAGAACAGCAAAAAGCTTTCAATAATGATAAATTTATAGAAAATTTGCTTGCCAATACTAATGACAACTCATGTTTTCGATTTTGTTGTTTTTTTTTTTTGCTTTCGATTTTCATTTCGTCGAAAATTTTCTTTTTAGGAGAAAAGGTTATCATACGAGTGAATGAATAAAATGGACAGAGGGGTGCAAAAGCAGACAAATTGGTATACGATGGTAAGAATGAAAACACGTAGGCTTTACAAATGTTCAAAGATTATAACGAAATTGTTGTTTTTTAAGTTAGATAGGCTATATTTGTCAATATATACAAGTTTGTGTAAGAGATTTTGCACATATCTCGCAGTAAAGGAAAGATATGTGTATTACACATTTTCTATAGAGGAAAATGTCATTTAAATGCTCGTAAATATTTGCATGTTGACAAAAATGTTGTTTCTTTATAGCTACGAAAATGTATTTGGATCATTCATGCGGATAACAGGATATATGTTTTGTGCCCTTTTTTCCTTTTTCTTTTCTTTTTTTTGGAAACTGTCATCTAATGTCTTAACATACGTTTTGTCGAAAAAATATATGGAAGTTATTAGATGTGCTTAAGACTTTTCTTCACTCTTAGAAGCAATACTTTTAACTCACCTCCATCCCCCCAATCAAATAGTACCCATTTCAAATAAGAAACAAAATGTATAAATAATGAAATACAGGCTGGCGTACAAATCATGCAACGGTGTAACAGCAACTGCCGATGGGGACCATTATTGAAAGATGTTGAAAAAGTTTTTTTTTACCCAGAATTGCGCCGTAGACGTATCCATTGCAACAGCATTTGGTTTCAACAAACTGAAGCAATTGCACACATAGCCAAACCGGTTTTTTTTCACAGCTCCAATGAAAACTCCCAAACAAATTAATATCCA